>JARNME010000012.1:48639921-48754169 GCA_030179655.1 Scaptomyza flava
AACTGTAAACCCTAAGTACATTGGCTTATCATAAACATTATGGAGCCGCTTCATCTGAATAGCATACATGTCTTCAGCAAATTGCGCAGAGCTGTGAAAACTAGCCTTTGCAATAAGCGAACGTGCACCTAAACGATTGCGTGTGGTTGATTCCCACGAAATAACAATTTTAACATCTTTACGCTTTTCAACGTTCTCAATTGTCTTCCCATAGACTGCGTTGTTTAACAGTTTAAAAAAGTCTTTTTCAAAGTTGTTTTTCGCTAGTGTTCTATGGGAAGTGTTTAGATCAATATACTTTTTAAGCCAAGGTGCCTGTTTAAATTTTAAAACTCGATATACTTTTGATAATATTAAACCATTACGCAAACATTGTTGAAGGTTTTTGTAATGTATAGGGTATTTATTTTTTGCCCTAAGGTCAGCAACAAGCTTACACACCTTTGCTTCTGGTGTGGGTTTTTGGTTTAACGGACAAAAAGGTAGATCATTATGATAATCATGAAGTGAATCTGGATATATAAGGTCTACTTCTAAAATGTAACCGTACTCAGAATTTGTGTCTATTTGGGTAACATCTAGTGACGCGATCTCATCATCATTCAGCCACTGAAAACCAGTGTATGGAAGACTCTGAGACATTGCCCAGCCATACAAATTATTTGCATCTAGATACATTAAGTATTCAGATGGTTTGCTTGCGTCATACGCATCCATATACATATGGTTGGCTTTGGAGTACCGTTTACAGCACTGAACCAAACCAACCCTAATACCACTTTGAATAAACCTATACATATCAATATCAGTTAGCAGATCTAATTCTATTTCAGTCGTTTTAAGCATAGCATCCCATGACAAACCGGGTGTGGTATAATAATGGGCAGGATCAAGAGAATAAATTTTCTTACATATTGCGCGAAAATTTTGAAAAACGTCAGTCAATAAAAGAACATCTGTTTTGAGATAAAGCTCCATATATTCTTTTAATGATTGACAATTGAAAACTTTCCATACATGTTGTGCATGTAAGTAGTCCTCAGGCGAACATTCTTTATTGGTTAAACTATTAAAGAACTTCTCTCTTGGAGGCAGACAGGTTTCAGCTAGTCGGCTTTCTGAGTCCAAATAGTCATATGGAAAGACTCCCTTTCTACGCAATAAAATAAACTCCTCCTCACAGGGATAAAAACGCTTAACGCTCTCAAAACATTCAGTACTCAGATTGCTACTTAAAGCATCTAAGCTGGTTGCCATAAAGCGAAACGTATCCAAAAATCTAATTTCTAAATTTTTGTCATGGGACGCTATGTATGTTAATTTGGAGAGTGATATATACAACTCCTTATTTAGTGGGAGTACTTTTATATCACCCTCCACTTTGTTAAGTTCCCTAACGAAAAGATGGGAGTCATACCGCGAAAAATTGTGAAAGAAAACGGGGACAAAAGGTGCAATTTGAAAATTAATATTGCAAACATTATGGGCTGGACCCCTGTACTGGCCCGTTAAATGACAATGGTCACGGACTCGGTCGGTCCCCAGAATTTTCTTGCAGATATGGCAATTAACTGCTTTTCGAAAACTGGTTTCCTCCTCTGCACTCATTGTCATTGGTTTAATATTAGAGAGGTAGGTCGTGTAAATTTCTCTTACATCTCTAATGAGAGATCTGACAAATTTGACACCTGCATCCTTACCAGTCTCTAAAACAAACTTATCTAAGGATGAGTCAAAGGAGCACTTAATATAGTACGAGAATGCTATAGGCACATGCAATGATGTAGCTGTAACATTCTCACTCACTTTTGAATTGAGGGGGGTTAGTATGCATTCGAAGTCTGCATACACTACAAAGGGAACATCTAAACTACGATTAAAATTCTTAAATTTAAGACTTGCTTTTTCAATTGTTGGAAGCGTTGAAACCATCTTGACGCAATTCATCCGGTGTTCCAAAGACAACTTCTCGCTTCAATATAATTTGAAACTTTTAAAGGAGTGTATTTATTAACATTACACTCCAATCTAATAATCTGGGACATAGTCCATCCGCTGTCCCTTTCCTGGAACTCATTCATTTTTTGTCGGATGAGTTCAGCAAGCTGATTATAGACTTCTTCTATATTTCTTCCTGCAGTTAGAACGCACATAGGCGTTTGATGCGACTTGACTTGCATCACCATCTCATCTTGCTGGAATTTAATGTATTCCGCAAATAGCTCAAAGTTTATCTTACACGATGTGTGTAAAGACAAAACATTGGCTATTATTGGAATGAGCTCCGATGAGGCATCAGTGAGGAATTCCTGGGGATCAAGAATTTCCTCACGCCTATTCTCAAACGACAACGTGAGGATGCGGCTTTTGAATCCACCTGAAATCTGATTCACAGCACTATTCAGAGGTATAAACACACGCATTTTGTGGATACTGGACCGTAAATGTCCATTCCACTTTGAAAAAAGTACATTCACCTTACATGTGTTAAACCACTTTGTTGTCGGTTTGGGGGATGTGGCGGAAAGTGTGTTTGTGGTGGTGATGGATGTGTTGTTGTATGTGGCGGCGGAGTGTGTGTTGTTGGAGGTGGTAGCGATGGGTGTGTTGGTGTATGTGGTGGTGATAGGTGTGTTGAGTAGGTGGCGTTGCTGGTCGTGTTGATGTATGTAGTGTTGAAGGGCGTGTTGGGGAAGGTGGCATTAAACATCCTCATAAGGGTGGTGGCTTTGCTTGTGGTGGTAGAGGTAGTGGTTTGCGATCCTGGAGTGTGTGGTCTTGAATCGGTGCCGAAAATCTCAGCTAAGTCGTTGGCTGCGGCGGTGGTGTACACAATGTTGTTTGCGTGAGAAGACATTTTAATTATTTTTTTTTTTTAATTTAAAAATCACAAACTTTTAAAGCCACGGAAGAAAAATTTTAAACTTGTAATTTTCGAGAGCTACTGATGGTTTTTCCAGTCAGAAATATCTCTTTTATTCGTTTTGAAGTCAATGCAGGATATAAGATTTTCCTAGCACTTGACCAAAATAAAAGCAGGTATATATATATAATATCAAACGTTAGAAAGGGATGGCGCTAAATATTTAAATATCAAGCCCAAAGGATTGTAAAATGGTTTTCATATTAAGGACGGTGGGGACCAATCAAAATCGTATAAGGGGCGTGGCTTATTAAATTAATACAAGCAGGATCACTTTCCCCCTCTAACACACATTCTCCTTCTAACACTTTCCCCCTCTAGCTCGTTCCCCTTCTAACATACATTCTCCTTCTAACACTTTCTCCCCATAACTCTTTCCCCCTCTAACACATTTTAATCTTCATCAACAAGTATCAATACTCTTGCTTAGAAGCAATGTATTGATCCTGCCGCTGCCGCTGCTGCTGCTGCTGCTGCTGGTGCTGTTGCTGCGTAGGAAAATTCCCATGCCTTGTTCACAGAACCCCAGTAAATCGAACAAGCGTTTGCTTTTCTCTATTATCTATCCTTTCTTCCTTTGCACACTGCTACTCATGATCATAAACATTCATTTTTTGACGTGTGTTGCAGGTTTATAATGCCACGCACGTCAAAGAGGCGCCCTCTCGATTCCAGATCCTTTGATCACTACTACTCATGACCATAAACATTCATTCTTTATTGCTTGCTTTCAGGTTAACAATGCAACGCACGTCAAACAGGCGCCCTCTCGACTCTCTCTTATCTATCCTTTCTTCCTGTGCACACTGCACCTCATGACCATAAACAGATTTACAATGCCATGCACGTCAAAGAGGCGCACAATTGACTCTAACACTAATTAGGTAAATAGCCAAATCTGTTCACCTGTTTGCAGGTGTATAATGCAACGCAGGTTTAACAGGTGCGCACTTGACTCCAAATCCTTTGATCACTAATTCTCACAGATGCTGCTGGTAAAGTGGTGGCCTAGGAATGTAAATCCTTTGATCTCCACATTAGGCTAATCAAAGGAGGGATACGATCGTGGGAAAAAGGGTCATAAATTATGATATGGAAGGGGGTAATAAAAGTGTTAAAAAAAAGGGTCAAAGATCAAGGGGGCGATAAAAGGGTCATAAAATTAATGGGGTCATAAATTGTCGGCATCCCTTTGGGGTAGAACCGGCAATTCCCTACTACTGATGTGCGATCTGCGCAGATAAAAGCTTCCAAGCTTTTTCGCCTGCACTGATACTGATCTTGCTTGGGTTCAGGTGCGATCTACGCAAATATCAGCTGCCAAGCTTTTCGCCTGCACTGAGGCAAAGTTTTTGCTGCAGAATTAAATATTTTTATGTTGCATTAACACAATGCCAACGGTCAGAATTAATTATTCGCGCTTACCAAAAATTGCGACTGCAACCAAATCCGTATTCAAGTAGATTGCAAATCTACGCAAATATAATTAAATATATTTAAAAAATACATTTTGCTGACCGTGTTCGCCCATATAAAAAATATTCTTTTTATGTTTCACGCCCCGAGTGCTTCCTGAAGGTTAAGGACGATAAAACGAAATCAAGGTTTGCGTCTGCTGCTAAGTCTGGTCCAAATCGAAAAGATCGGATCTCGCCTAACCTGCTCCTTTTATACCCCCCTTTAACCGGATATAGCCAAGTTTCTAATTGTCAACTCTCTCAAAATAAACTCACCACTGCCACTGTTGCAAGCTTCGTTAAAAACAAAGTTGCATTTACTAACGATAATTAGTGACTGCGCGCCAAAATACACTTTTCAAACATAAATATTCTATTTTATTTCCTAATTATTTTCCCAATTTAATGCGTCCGTTACACCACTGATTAATTCGCCGTTCTTAACGCGTCGAATTAAGCAGAAAATATTTATTGTCTCAGATCCTTAGCAGGAAACGTACCAATTAATCTCCCTTGCAGGTCTTCTAAAACATAAAAAGCATTACCTTGTTTTTCTCTGACTCGAGCTTTCAAAAATTGTGGACATAATTTTACGTTCAAACCCTTGCTAAAATTACTTTGTCCAAAGTTTCTTCGAAACACTTCTTGGCCGACTTTATATTCAACACTTTTGGTGCGTAAGTTATATTGGTTTGCCTGCCTATTGTATGCCTCCTGAAGATTCTTTGCAACTCTTGCCTTAATAATTTTAGTTTGTCATCTTTTGATAACTGAGCTGTGGGTTCATCCACCATTTGCAGGTTTCTAAGCAATTGATATTGAGAACCATGAGTTATCATGTCCAACCCAAACAATGCATGATAAGGTGAAACCCCAATACTCGAGTGATACCCATTTCTTAACGCACAACTAATAGCATGAATGTGCAAATCCCATTCACTCTGATCGGTTCCAATATATGCTCTAATAGCAGAAATTATCGATCTGTTAACTCTTTCTGATGCATTCGACTGAGGTGAATATAAAGCTGTGTACGTATGCTTGATTCCAAAAGTAGTCAAAAAAGCATTGAACTCTTTCGCTTTGAACTGCGCGCCATTATCACTAATTAACACTTCCGGTACCCCATATATATCGAAGATTTGGTCCTCCAAAAACTTTTGAATACATTTACTAGTAAATTTCTTTAGCGGATACAGCCAATGAAATTTCGATAGTTGGTCAAGAACAATTAACAACCCAATATTTCCTTGCTTGCTTCTAGGATACGGTCCTAAAATGTCAATATAGAGTCGTTGAAATGGACGTGCGGACTCTGCTTTCGCTCCCATGGGTGGTTTTAGTAACATGTTTGGTGCTTTTGTACCTTTACAAATGTCACATCCCCTTACAAATTCTCTTACTTGAGATACCATTCCTGGCCAAAATAAATGCCTACGAATCACGTCTAACGTTTTTGCCACTCCTCCATGCGCAAGAACTGATTCATGTGCACGACTAATAACTTGATAGGACAATCCAGGTGGAACCCATAATTTCCATACCTTTTGTTCTGATGCTTCTGTGCCATCGCTATGCTCTGTTCGTTTGTAAACGAAACCATCCACCACCTTCACATCTGGATACAAACTTAGATTATCATTTATTTTACGCTGTAGTTCCAAATATTCTTGACTTTTAAAACAAATGGAAGTTAAATCTACTTCAGGTCCAAAATTGTCTAACGCATCAAGCTCATCCATAAACATCCGCGATAAGGCATCTGGAACTACGTTATCACGTCCCTTCCTATGACTTACGTTGAATTTGTAACACTGTAATTTCATTGCCCATCGTGCCAATCTTCCCTTTAAGTCTGCTTGTCTCATCAGCCAGGCTAAACTAGAGTGGTCTGTGATCACTTCGAACTCTTGTAGCTCTAGGTAACAGCGAAATTTCTCTATGCCTAATAGCACTGCCAAGCATTCACGCTCTGTAACGCTATAATTGCGTTGAGCAGAATTAAGCTTCTTTGACATGAAGGCTATAGGTTGTTCCAAACCAGCATCTGTTAACTGCACCAACACTGCGCCCACACCAAAGTCGCTAGCATCACAATGTACATAAAACTTTCTGCTAAAATCTGGATTACGTAAAACTGGAGCTGAAGTTAATACGGTTTTAAGCTTATCAAAGCCTCTTGAGCCGCTTCAGTCCAAGCAAACTTCTGTTTCTGCGTAAGCAGGTCCGTTATCGATGTTGTTATTGTAGCAAAATTTTCAATAAACCTCCTATACCATCCGACTAATCCTAAAAATCTCCGGACTTGTTTTACGGACTTTGGAACCGGCCACGCTAAGATTGACTCAACCTTCCCTGGGTCCGTAGATATGCCTCCACATCCAATAACATATCCTAGGTACTTTACTTGTGTAACACAAAAGTGGCTTTTGTTCAAATTAAGAGTCAGCTTAGCTTTTCGAAATTGTTCTGCAAGTCTAATCAACACTGTAAGATGCGATTCAAAATCTGAAGATACTACACAAAGATCATCCAAATATCCAAAACAACAATTTTTCAAATCAGCAGGTATGACTTCATCCATCAGTCGAGACATCGTCTGTGGTGCGTTGCATAACCCAAAAGGCATAACTACAAACTGATAAAGAGGACGACCCGGAATTGTGAAAGCTGTCAACTCTCTAGAAGCTTTAGTAAGCGGAACTTGCCAATACGCATCTTTGAGATCGATTTTGGATATCAAATTTGCTTTGGGCAATCGTGCATATATGCCATCTATATTTGGTAACGGATATGCATCCTTCCTTGTGTACTCGTTTACTTTCCTTGCATCTAAGCATAATCTGACTTTACCTGGTTTGATAACCAACCTCATGGGCGAACTCCATGGGCTATTTGACTTTTCTACCACTCCTAACTCAATCATACGGTCCACCTCTACATACATAAGTTTTTCTACGGCCGGTGATACTGGGTAGAATCCTTGTTTAACTGGTTTCGCATCTCCCACATCAATTTCGTGTTCGATAAGAGAAGTACGACCTAGTCCTTGACTTTCGAAACTGGGAAATAATGATAACACAATATTTAACTGATTTTGCTGCAAGTCTGTTAGAGGATATTTAGCATCTTGCGTACTTTCCAAATTAGATTCATTGTTCTCATAATCGATGGTCGAGATAATTCCGGGTGCCAACCGAAATTCTCTCTAAAAGTCCACACCTAATATAACTCTTTTATTTATGGATGGAATTACAAAGAACTTAATGGGTTTCATTAGATCCTTATAAGTAACCTCCGCACAGAAATATCCTATGACTGGATGTGCACTGCCATCCGCTGTTTTCACCGTTGATGAAATGCGTTGATATTGTGGATATTCAGACCAATCTACAGACGCTAAGCCCGACCCCACGCAACTAATGTTAGCTCCTGTGTCAAGTAACCCCTGTTCACAAAAATCTAGAAACTTAACTTCAGCATATAATCTTCCGTCTGTTGATGAATTTACAACTGAGAAAACCAACAACTTCTTGGTTTTCCGTATACCACGATAAAAATCACGCATGCGTCGCGTAGAACGTTTCGACGCTATTACCGATCTTTCACTTTCATTATCTTTAAATATTCTATCCCTAACTTGCATGTATGCGCGTAACCGCTCATGATAAGGACGAATTGGACATAATTTGGGATATTTAACTGCCTCCTGAAGTAATTTACTCGCAGTTTATGCACTTAAATAAGACGCTTATCTCATTTGGGTATATTCACATTTTCAAATTTTTTCTTCCAATATTTTCTGTTCTTTTAATTGCCATGACGTTAACTACTTATTGTTATTTTATTTTATTTATTTTTTTTTTTCTTTTTGTAGTCGGTACGATCCTATAAATTTCTTTGATTCAATAACCTTACTTGATTCTAGACTATTAACACTTTATTCACTTTCACCAAAACAATAAAATATAAAAATATAAATTGATACGGTATTGTTTTTTCTCTTTTACTCACCCCTTTGCTGCAACGACGAAGGCCTTCTCGCTGTGCGAGGTGTTGATGTTGTTGTTTTATTGGTGGTTTAATGTTTTGTTAATGTTCTTTTGCTCTTTTTTTTTTCTTTCCTCGTTTTGTTAAATATATTTTATATTAAATTGTTGTGAGGTGGGTGTGTTTTATATTTAAATTCTTAATTTTACCATTTCTTTGCTACTATCTAATATTTTGCTACTTGCATACTTCACGCTAGAATTTATTTTCTCACTTGCAACTACTTTTTGCATTTTTTTTCTTTAATTTTTCTTCCCTGCCTCTTGGTGCCAATTCTTTTGCACTTACTTGCGCCTTTGAAAGGTGAATTATCTGTATTTTTTTTCTCTTTTTTTCTTTTCCTTTCCGCACTTTTAATCACTCTGAGAGGCCTATGAAACACTTTTTTAGAGACATTTGAAACAAAAAATATAACTTAAAAAAACTTAAACTAGGTGTAAGATTTCTGCCGTTAGAGAGAATTATATAATGTTAAAACGTTTTCAGGGTGTCTTTGCTGGATTTGGGTTTGTTGGACCCCACATTTTTTTTTTGTAACTTTTTGACAAGCGTGACATTAGTTGACGTTAGGTTTTGTTTCACTGATTGCACTGCACTTTAGCACGATTTTTGGGCACTATTGCGAGGTTATCTTTGTTCTGCTGCGCTGCTACAGGTCTGGCTTGCGTTGATGTGCGATCTGCGCAGATAAAAGCTTCCAAGCTTTTTCGCCTGCGCTGATACTGATCTTGCTTGGGTTGAGGTGCGATCTACGCAAATATCAGCTGCCAAGCTTTTCGCCTGCACTGAGGCAAAGTTTTTGCTGCAGAATTAAATATTTTTATGTTGCATTAACACAATGCCAACGGTCAGAATTAATTATTCGCGCTTACCAAAAATTGCGACTGCAACCAAATCCGTATTCAAGTAGATTGCAAATCTACGCAAATATAATTAAATATATTTAAAAAATACATTTTGCTGACCGTGTTCGCCCATATAAAACATATTCTTTTTATGTTTCACGCCCCGAGTGCTTCCTGAAGGTTAAGGACGATAAAACGAAATCAAGGTTTGCGTCTGCTGCTAAGTCTGGTCCAAATCGAAAAGATCGGATCTCGCCTAACCTGCTCCTTTTATGCCCCCCTTAAACCGGATATAGCCAAGTGTCTAATTGTCAACTCTCTCAAAATAAACTCACCACTGCCACTGTTGCAAGCTTCGTTAAAAACAAAGTTGCATTTACTAACGATAATTAGTGACTGCGCGCCAAAATACACTTTTCAAACATAAATGTTCTATTTTATTTCCTAATTATTTTCCCAATTTAATGCGTCCGTTACAGCTGCAACTTTGTCGCGACGGCATCCGGCGCAACAGCGTTGTCAGCTAACTCAAGCTTGCGCGTGTTAACTTATACAGCAAGCGAAGAAGCGACTGCGCGCTACAAAGCCGCTGGCTATGGGCATATACACATGTGTATGGCTGGCTGGCTGTGCTATGAGGAAAAAAAAAAAAATAACAAGTTTTTCAAAGGTTTGTGGGCTGGGGGCCAAAGGAGTTGGCGTTTCGCACAAGTTCTTGATGCAGTTTTTTTTTTTTTTGGGACATCATCACCAATCATAGCATCAAATTTGTTGACTCGAACTCAAAAACTGTGCAAATGTAGGCGTTTTTGATTACAAAATGCGAGAAGGCTATGGACGCAATTGGTGGGTGTGGCTCCAAAATGATTCTGTCTTTTTAGGAACACCAAAAGCTATTCCCTTAAATAAATATGTGGATTTATGGATATTCAGCTATCGAATTATCGCCCCAGTTGGCTTAGATTCCTTATCTTGACACTTTATCTGTCACGCTTATAGAAAAAGATGACTGCAAAGATGGCACGAGTATATTAATGTTTGAACGTCACAGCCACGCCTCCTACTCTTTGAAAACAAAAAACTATTCATCATGTTTTAATACGGGTATTAAGGTATTTCACTGTCGGTTGCACTCGAATGCAACGTTTTCACCTGATTAGATTTTGGTGACAGCATCAAATAAGTTCGATTTTGCGACTTAAAACGTTTACTATTCATTTTAATATTTATGCATTAACGATATGGTTTTTTGTTCTGTTTTTAGGCCAGAGAAAACCGGCATGCGATGTCAAGAGCGTTATACTCAAAAACTTTTATTTGGCTTGTTAATAAAATAAATGTGTGCACTAATCCTGGAAAAGATGCTAATCACTTTTTGGGTGTTCTTGATATATTCGGATTTGAAAATTTCACGAAGAACTCCTTCGAGCAACTCTGCATTAACTATGCCAACGAGAAGTTGCACAAATTTTTTAATCATTACGTGTTTTCATTAGAACAGGCAATCGTAAGTATCTTTAGTTTTATATATGATAAGCCATTTGTTGAACTAACCAATTTAACAGTTAAATGTTTATACAGGAGCACGTCAAATAATTGACCAAAAATAAGCGAAATCAATAGACCAAAAATTTCGGTTTTGATTTGTAAACCTCTATAGGCTCGGGGCGAAAAAATCATGTTTCAAATACAGTGAGTCACAGCTTAAATAATGCAGTGTCAAATAAAAAGTTTAAGGTGCTATATATTTTAAACTAGAGGAAAAACAAAAAATGTTTAAACGCCAATTTGTTTTCTGTTATATCACATTTAAAAAATAAACTTTATTTGTTTCTGAAATATTGCTAAGTTTTATATATAAACTAAAAACTAAAAATATATCTAAAATATAGGTCACAGCTTAAAAGATGCAGACACAAACTGGTTATATTTTTGCCGTATAAAAGGTTAAATAAGGATTTTAGTACTTAGTATGTAATCTATTAACCTTTAGAAAAGCCCTTAGCCTATTATTCTTCGAAGAGACCAGCTTCCGAGTGGTTTCCGGGCTTATTTTGCTCCATTCCTCCAGCAGAGCATTTTTAAGGTCCTGTTTGCTGGAAATCCGAGGATTCCGGATCTTGTTCTCCAGCATAGCCCACAAACTTTCAATGGCATTTAAATCTGGAGAGTGGGCCGGAGGAATCATAACGTGGGGGCAGTTCCAGGTGAGCCAGGGCTGCACTTTTCCGGACGTATGTCAACTCAAAAAACGCCTAGTTTCCGACGCCGGCTGCCGACATACAGGCCCATGCCATCGCACTTCCTTCGCCATGCTTAACTGTTGCTTTAACGTGTTTTGGATCCAGTTCAGTATTGGGCTGTCGCCACACAAAATTTCTTTTGGAACACAGTAATTTTTGCAGACGAGTCGAAATTCAAAGTTTTTAGGTCGGACGGGAGCTCCGAGTCTCTGTGCAAAGTTTAAAGTTGAATTGTTTATAAAGCAAAAAACACTAGACCCAAATTTGGCTTAGTCTAATTGGTATTAAAATAAACATCAAATTTAAACAGAAATACAAAACTTAAATATTGTGGTATATCAATAGTTGCGCGAGAGCAAATTACAAATACGAACGCAAAGTGCATAATATACAGACATTAGAAACACTCACGCATAATACAACAAAACATAACATAATTACAAAGAATACACGGCGTACGAATCGCACGAAAAACACTCAAAAACATACAAAAGCACTCAATTACACTGTCAAACAAAATTAAATATATCAGCATGGCACCCATCACAAAGCGTCAGCGAGAGAACTCTGCCGGAGAGATTAAAACCAGCAAGTCCATCGATGCAGCTGCAATCCTCCAGCTCATAAACCAACGCTTTGACGAGCAAGCGGGTGTGATCGCGGTGAAGGTGAGTGAGTGCGAGGAACGCATACTCACTGCTCTTAATGGCAGGCTAGACGGCATGTGTGAAGATTTGCAGAGCCTGGTGCGTCGGGTTCAAAAACTGGAGGATGATGCTGCTGACTCACAGCTCTTAAAAACAATATTGGCCACCTTGGAGGCCAAGCTCAGTGCCCAGGAAAACGCAAGTGCAGCCACTGAGTTAAGGCTACACGGCGTGCCACTAGCAGATGGGGAGCAGCTGCGCACAATATTTAACACACTGTGTTTTTCACTGGGTGTCACACCGGCACCGAGGCTTCGTGACATCTTTAGGGTCAGACAATCTGCAGCGACGGTTGTTGACCCTACAATATTAATCCGTTTAGACTCTGTTCACGGCAAAATTAATTTAATGCGCGTGGCAGGTCACTTTAGGCGAATTAATAAGCAACAACTTAGCCTTCAACAAATTGGCATTGAAACACGCGGTCTGGTTCCGATTTACATTAACGAACAACTAAGCAAAGACAATTACAACATATTCAAAGAAGCGATGAGAATGAAAAAACAAAAATAACTGACTGCTGTCTTTGCCCGTCGCTCGCTTGTCCACGTAAAGCTTACGGAGGGTGGAGAAGTAATCTGCATAGAGAGTGCACAACAGCTCTCTTAACTGCGCGCTGAAAGTTCGACGTTAGCAGCGGATGATCATTTTCGTACCTAATGTCTACTTAGTGTTTGCTGTTTGTAAGTCTGTTCTCTTAAATGATAGGTGTAAATATTATCTCTTAAATTTAGCTTTTAATGTTAAGGTGTGTGCTTTTCGATGTTTTTATACCCTTAACCCATAAAATGGGTAAATAAGGGTATAATGGTTTTGTGCAAAAGTATGTAACAGGCAGAAGGAAGCATCTCCGACCCTATAAAGTGTATATATTTTTGATCAGCATCAACAGCCGAGACGATATAGCCATGTCCGTCTGTCCGTCTGTCTGTCCGTCTGTCCGTCTGTCCATCTGTCCGTCTGTCCGTCTGTCTGTCTGTATGAACGCGTGGATCTCAGAGACTACAAGAGCTAGAGACTTCTGATTTTGTATTTAAGTTCTCCTATACCATGAGCAGAACTAGTTTGCTGCAAATTATCGATAACTATTCTGGTTTCCGATATACACATAATATCGATAACAATAAAATATCGAAATTGGAAAATCTAAAAATGAGGGTTGAAGTAATGAATAATGATAGAACTTTTCTGAAAATTTCGCCCAAATCGGTAGAGAAACCCCGGAGATATTGAACTTAATCGATGGAAGCTAAGCCAGTATACCAAAGTCTTATATAAATTAAATATATTTATTGCAACTGGGTTCAGGGTATCTTCTAGTCAGGCTCTCCCGACTAGAGCCTTCTTACTTGTTTTTTTATATCAACGCAGGTTAGTTGTGCTGTTGGTACGATTTTATAATAAATTTAAATGTCTCCCAATCTGAATATACCCAGGTCGAACAGCCAAGCAATGATTAGGGTATTAAGTAAACATAAAGCTGGTCTTAAGATATGTCACTTAAATGGTCAAAGTTTATGTAATAAGATGGAGGAGTTTCGTTTTATGTTTGTGAATTCAAATGTTGATATTGTGTATGTATCTGAAACGTGGTTTGTCCCTGAATTAGAGAACTCGTCTATTGTTTGTCCTGGCTACAATTTATATCGTTCGGATCGTGTTTGTCACGCAGGGGGAGTTGCAATATTTGTCACAAATAGACTAAACTGTAAAGTTATATGTCGACAACCAGTTGAGAGTCCAATAGAATACCTTTTTATTAACATTACTAATTCTATCTGTGACAAAAATTGCTTATTCGCTGTATATATAGACCCAATAAGAATATTGACTACTCTAGGTTAATAGATGTGTTATCAAATATAACACTGACGTATTCTGACATAATATTAGCAGGTGACCTGAACAGTAATGTACTAAAGGAACAACATCTGACTGATGAAATGCAGTCACTTGGCTTATCAGTAGTAAACTCGACGGAACCAACACATTTCACACGCAACACAAGCACGCTTCTCGATGTAATATTTGTTAATAAAAATGACAACATATTACACTATGACCAACTCTCCGTACCTGCGTTTTCTAAGCATGACCTTATCTTCCTGACTTATGATATGCATCTCAAATATTCAAAACAAATAATAACTTTTAGAGATTTCAAAAATATTGATCAACTCTCACTGGTTGAAGCATGCTGCAATTGTGACTGGGGTGGCATTTAACACCTTCCTTCTGTTGACCCCACATTTAGAATAAGATAATTTTGGGATTTATATATATTAGTTAACATCGCGCATTATTATAGAGTTACTACACGAGTAGATATTAAGACGTTGAAATTACATTTGATTTAGTTTATATCGATATTCACATCCAAAGTTAGTATTTATCGGAGTTTACATTTGTTAATTTACATTACACCACTACATAACATATTATAACACTAATAGCGTTTTCGATTGTACCAAAAAATGTAGCATTTTTGATACATTCATTCAGGGTTGCAATTTTTACATTTTCGATTGTAATATCAGGCAGCCCTTCTGAAGTGTTGTCGTTTTCGATTCTATTCAGTGTTGCCTTTTGACAGTGCAGAAGGCAACATTTTCAGCACTGCCAAAATCGAGAGTGCTGCATTTGTTTCATACTGCACTTTTATTGTTCGATTGTGCCCATTAAAAATGCAAAACCAGGGCAGCACTGAAAAAATGTTTTGGCATCATTTTTTAAGTGTAACATTATTATAGGGTTGCATTATTTTTTACAATCGAAAACGCTATAAGGCTTAAGTTTAACAGAGGAGGACAAGAGAAAAGGCGCAATGAAGCGACCAGGGGAGTAGCGATCGGGAACTAAATGAGTAGAGACGTGTCGACGGAGAATTCGAGAATTGTGAAAAACACATGCGCGAAGGTCAACGCGAGAGGTTGAGTTTTTAGTTACAGAAAGCAGACAGGAACGGGAGTAATTATTATCATCATCGACGGCATAGGAGTAGTGAAGTTTAAAGCCGCGATTTGTTTGGCAACTTCACCCCTCTTACCTCCATTTCATGAAGCGTCGCTGATTAAATATAAATCATTCTTGTGACGTGGGCCGTGGGCAGACTGAGATCTGTACCTCGGCAAAATAACTACTTTACAAAACTTGGAAAAAATTAAACAATATGGGCATTGGAGAAGATAAATCTATGATATAAGATGACGAAAATGTAGATATACTTAACAATAAATTTGTCAACTTCAATGTTCCTATAGCTGTGAGTAATCCGTATGAAAATTGTGTACCGTTAAACAACTGTAGTAATTGTTTTGAATTTGAATGTGTTAACCAATTTGATGTCCTGCATGCAATATTAAAAATTAAATCTAACGCTATCGGCTTGGATAACGTAAACCCAAAATTCATTAAATTACTGTTACCAAACATAATCGGCCACATCACACACATTATAAATACTGCTATTATGTCATCCACATTCCCTGAGCACTGGAAACTGGCAAAAATAATACCAATTCCAAAATTAAACAACGAGTTTAGGCCAATTGCTATACTGCCGTTTTTATCTAAAGTGTTTGAATAACTTATGGCAGGACAGATTAATAACTTCTTAAATGTAAACTCTCTTTTGAGCAAAAAGCAATCTGTTTTTAGGGCAAATACGAGTTGCACAACGGCGCTTTTAAAGGTAGTCGAGGACGTTCGAGTGAGAATGGATAATAGTGAAGTAACGCTGCTTACACTACTAGACTACAGTAAAGCATTTGACACGGTAAATCAAGAAATTCTCTTGACAAAGCTTAGCAAGATGTATTATTTTACGCCAACAGCAACTAAACTATTGACCTCTTACTTAAAAAATAGGCAATAGGCGTTGTAACGCAGATTGCGACTTCAAGCTTAATGTTGGTAAAACGTGGTGTCCCACAGGGATCTATACTAGGACCTCTCCTTTTTTCAATTTATATAAATGATTTGCCGAGTGCCCTGTCCAACTGTGAAGTACATATGTATGCTGATGATGTTCAAATGTATGTCAGTAGTCCCATTAGTCAAATTAATCAGTGTATTGAGTTGTGCAATAATGATCCGTTACGTGTTAGCGTGTGGGCTAAAGAAAATGGTTTGTGCATAAATCCGTCAAAATCTAAGTGTCTAGTTATATATAAAAAGTACATAAATACTAACGATCTTACTAACCTAATAGTAGACAGTAAATCTATAGATTTTGTTGACAAAGCCGTAAATCTCGGGATAACTTTTAATAGAACCCTGGATTGGAATGACCAGGTAAATAAAGCTGTGGGGAAAACGTATGGCGTTCTTCAACAACTTTCTCTGACCCAGCAATTTTTACCAGTTAAAATAAGGACAATGATTGCAAAAACTTTTGTAATGCCAATCCTGTTTTATGGAGTAGAAATTTTTGCCAAATGCGATGCCGCGAGCCAACATAAACTTAAAGTCGCATTTAATAATATTGCTCGCTACGTGTATGGGCTGCAAAGAACTTACCACATAACGGATTACGCCAATAAGTTTGTTGATCTCAAGTTTGCGCATTTACTAAATTATAAAATACTAGTGTTCTCCACAAAATAATCTTTTCTAAAAAACCTGACTATTTGTTCGATATCTTAAGTTTTACTACATCGGAAAGAGTAAATAACCTAATTAGTTTTCGTACCAAATTGTCCTGTTCAAGCAGGCAATTTAACGTCTCTGCTGTTCGACTCTGGAACCAATTATCAACATATTTAAAAAGTACCAAGAGCGCACCTCTGTTTAAAATAAAGTTGAAAGCACACTTAAGCACATAAAACAAACAAAACTTCTAGAGTTTTAAGACACAATTAATTGTTTAATAATAATATAATAATTAAAATTATGTAATACCATAAATATTTAATTGAAAATTTAAAAGAAAATAATCTTTGACATGTTACGCATTGTGAAAAGAAAACTGCTATTGAAGAGTTAAATATAAGATAGGTTATAACATATTATCTAAAGTTAATGATAAAACAATGTGACTAGTGCACTAAAATATAAGTATGTAATAACACTTGTAGCACTAGGAATATACAAATAAAATATAAAATAAAAAAAATAAAAAAAAGAAGCTGGTCTCTTCGATGAATAATAGGTTAAGGGTTATTCTAAAGGTTAAGGGATAACTTACTAAGTACTAAAATCCTTATTTAACCTTTTATCCGGAAAAAATATAACTAGTTTGTGTCTGCATCTTTTAAGCTGTGACCTATATTAGAGATATATTTTTAGTTTTTAGTTTATGCATAAAACTTAGCAATATTTCAGAAACAAATAAAGTTTATTTTTTAAATGTGATATAACAGAAAACAAATTGGCGTTTAAAAATTTTTTGTTTTTCCTCTAGTTTAAAATATATAGCACCTTAAACTTTTTATTTGACACTGCATCATTTAAGCTGTGAGTCACTGTACCTTTAAAGAATCTTAAGAGCATGATGAAAAAATAAGATATGAAATTGTGAAACGACAAACCTCCTCGCAGCAATTGTTACATTTGGTTCAATCAACAATAAAGAAAAATAGACTGCAAATCGTGAAATACGAATACGAAAGCGAGGGTACCGCGCTCTCAGAATGCGCTTTTGTAGACTTTTTTCGCTGCTTTCGTGTATTATGTAACAGCAAATCACTCTGCTTGCTGAATGTTCTACGCCTTTTTATACCCTGAACCCATTAAATGGAAAAAGGGGTAATGGTTTTGTGGAAAATTATGTAACAGGCAGAAGGTAGCATCTCCGAGTATATATATTCTTGACCAGCATTAACAGCCAATTCGATATAGCCATGTCCGTCTGTCCGTCCGTCTGTCCATCTGACCGTCTGTCCGTCTGTATGAACGCTTCGATTTCAGAGACTACAAGAGCTAGAGACTTCAGATTTTGAATATAAGTTCTCCTATACAATAAACAGAACATATTTTTTTAATAATCGATAAATAAATAAACACATGCAATCGATAACAAAAAAATATTGAATTTGGAAAACAAAAAATTGGGTTAAAATAATGGGAAACGATAAAACTTATCTGAAAATTTCGTCCAAATCGGTTAAAAAACACCGGAGATATCGAATTTAATCGATTGAAGCTAAGTCAGTATACCAAAGTCAATCTATATATATAAAAGAGTTTGTCCTTACTAGAATGAAAGAGCCACAGCCTAAACGAAAAGTGCTAGAATGCTGAAATATTCAAACAATTTTCCATGCAGGTAGGAGGTGAGCATTAAGAAGGGAATTTTTATTTGGACAACTCCTTCAAGTACCTCCCATACGATTTGGAGCACGTTTTACCCATTTTAAAAAACAAATTACAATTACAACAAGTACCCATTCCACTACTGTCGCCTGATTGTCGCACAAGCTGAGGGTTTGATCGCGAGCGAGAATACAAAAACAAAACAAATGCGCAGTGACGCCTTCGCGTCGCACGTTGCAGTCGGACGCAACCGACTGCGGTATACTCGATACCAGTATTAAAAATTTTGATGCCCATCCATGTGGGATGTCAATTGCTACCTTCATACCAAATTTGGTGACTCTAGCTCGAAGTTTGTATAAAGTGGGGAAAGGGGGGCTGGGGGCGGTATGGGTGGGCGAGGCATTCAAATTTTTGCTGCCGATCCATGTGGGATGTCAATTGCTCTCTTCATACCTAATTTGGTGACTCTAGCTCGAAGTTTGTATAAAGTGGGGAAAGGGGGGCGGAACGGCTGGGTAAGGCTCCAAAACTTTGATGCAGATTGTTGGGGGTCGTTGCCAGCTATTTTCCTACCAAATTTGGTGGCTCTAGCTCCACTACTCTGGAAGATACACGTATTCCCGTTTTTGACGAAGCGTTGGGGTGGATGGGGGCGGCTAGGGCAGTATTTGTGGGCGTGGCATCTAAACTTTTGCTGCAGTTTTTGGGGGGTCCTCATCACCTATCTTGGCACCAAATTTGGTGGCTATAGCTCAAAAACTGTGGGAGATATAGGCGTTTTTGATTTCAAAATGTGGGGGGGCTGGGGGCGTAATGGGTGGGCGTGGCTCCAAAACTTTGATGCAGTTTTATGGGGGTCGTTACCAGCTATCTTCCTACCAAATTTGCTGGCTCTAGCTCCACAACTCTGGAAGATACACGCGTTCCCGTTTTTGACGAAGCGTTGGGGAGGATGGGGGCGGCTAGGGCAGTATTGGTGGGCGTGGCATCCAAACTTTTGATGCAGTTTTTGGGGGGTCCTCATCACCTATCTTGGCACCAAATTTGGTGGCTCTAGCTCAAAAACTGTGGGAGATATAGCCATTTCTGATTTCAAAATGTGGGGGGGCTGGGGGCGTAATGGGTGGGCGTGGCTCCAAAACGTTGATGCAGTTTTATGGGGGTCGTTACCAGCTATCTTCCTACCAAATTCGCTGGCTCTAGCTCCACAACTCTGGAAGATACACGCATTCCCGTTTTTGACGAAGCGTTGGAGCGGATGGGGGTGGCTAGGGCAGTATTGGTGGGCGTGGCATCCAAACTTTTGATGCAGTTTTTGGGGGGTCCTCATCACCTATCTTGGCACCAAATTTGGTGGCTATAGCTCAAAAGCTGTGGGAGATATAGGCGTTTTTGACTTTAAAATGCCGTGGAGCTGGGGGCGGAATGGGGGAGCGTGGCTCCAAAATTTTTGATGCAGTTTTTGGGGGTTGCTAGTAGCTTTCTGCTTACCAAATTTGGTAGTTCTAGCTGTATGGATGTGCGAAATATGTGGATTTATCGGTTTTGAGTTATCGAATTTATCGATTTGCCAGCCCCCCAGGTATCGTAGAACCCCTATCTTGACACTTTAATTTACTATCCGATAGATAAAGGGAATTGGAAAGTTTCAAATCTCTAGCTTGAAGGGTGTGGAAAAAACTTGCAACCATACGGACGGACAGACGGACAGACACCATGACGGACATTGCACAAAACCAATATACTCTTTACCTTCGGTATCGAGTATAAAAACGAATTTCCGCTTCTGAATGAACAAGTCCATACACAATTACGGCCCTTGTTGTTAGGCGGTACGCAGAGGCTTGGCTGGTGGATAGTTTAGAGGGGCGAGGTTAGTGGCGGTAACTCGCGCGTCGCTCTTATGACTGCCGCTAGATATAAAATAATTTGAATGCAATCATGCGTCTTTGTTGTTATTTACGCTCACTCTTTTGTTTATGCGCGCGCTCTGCATGTCAAACATAAATTCTAATATCCCTATCTCCTCCGCACTCACTAAGCTAAGCTTGCCATAACTAACAGGCTGCAGTTAAGGGAATGGCATTTCCTAATTTGCACCACCCATACCTAGCTCTTAAGTGCAAGCTTTGTATGTTAGAGCTCGGTGTCTGTTGCTTAGAGGAATAACTGTAATGCTCTTTCCAACATTATGTTTTTGCATACAATGGTAAGAGAATTGGTTTTGCATTTTAGTTCATATTTAATGTGAACAAAGAAAGTTAATTTTCGTTTCAGTGAATTTTTTAATATTGTTTATATTAAGGATAATAATAAAATCGAAAGTTACTTTTTGAATCAGTGAGTTTTTCAATATTCTGATTTTCGTATTATATGCTATATATACATTCCTTTAAAATTACCTATATATATAAGTTCATTGAATTGCTATTATTTAAATATTTAAATAACGATAAACGTATTTTAATTTCTTTTGTTGTTTTTTAAACACAAGAAAATTAAGTGGATTTTCGACTTAATAATTGAAGCAAAATTATATATAGTTGTCTTCTATTTTGCATATTATATAATAGTTATATAGACGCTGCTTTAGTGCATTTAAAAATCAAATAAAACTAAGCAGTCTGAATATTCCATTAAATCAATATAAGTTGGTATATTCAATTTTATTGAATTCTATACTTACGTATAGACACTGTAACGTTGTAACAATCGTTTTACAGTGAAGTCAATTGACTCACAGCCAAATTAAAATATGTCTATTGAAGCTTTAGATATTAGTGGTTTTTTGGTGCCGCATTCAGTTGTTGCCATAATTGGTGATGGAGCCTGTCTTTTTAGATCTATTTCCTACCTTTTATTTGGTAGGCAAGGCTTCCATGGCACCATACGCCAAAATATTGTTGAACATGTTGTAACCAACTGGCAAACTTTTGCTTGCTTCAGCATAAACTTAAATGGAGAGTGTTATAGCTCTTCTGAACAATATGAGTGCGCTATGTCATACTCATATACTTATGGTACTGCATGTGAGCTTCAAGCAGCAGCAGAAATTTTTGCTGTAAATTTCCAAGTTTTTCAGAATGAAAATTTATTACAAGCATTCGGAAATAATATGCATCCTGTAAAAAGATTGCGTTTTACCGGTCCATTAATGAATGGACATTTTGATGTTTATATTCCTTTAGAGGAAGTATTAACTCAAGATTCTGATACGTCAAGTGAATGTATAACTGAAAATGTTAAAAATCCTGTTAAAAGACGTAGTCGGTTTACCGGCAAAACAGAAAAAAAGGTAAACAACGTTCATTAGAAAAAAATTGTTATATCAATAGGGGTAAGCGCATAGATGCATCAAAAAGATATCGTGTTAATAATCCTGATGTTATTAGAGTTGTAGTGAGAAGAGATCAGACTAATAATCCTGAAGCTCATAGAGTTGCAGTGAGAAGACATCCGGCTAATAATCCTGATGCACGTCAAGAAAGGCGTTTGCGTGCATGGAGTGTTAAAGCCATGTCTGGCTTAAACTATGATTTTGAAATAGCTTACAAGTCAGATAAAATTACTCAACTTGGTAGTATGAATTTGATATGCAAACATTGCAATGCTTTAAAATGGAAAAATGAGCCTTTGGGTATCTGTTGCAAGGCATGAAAAGTTAAACGTTCACAAAATGAAAGTTTGCCTGATCCACTTAAAAGCTTAATAATTGGTGGACATCCAAAGCATGATCATTTCATTGATCGTATAAGAAAGTATAACAGCTGCTTTCAAATGACTTCTTTTGGAAGTACAAAAACTATAAATGAAAGTTGGTCAACCTTTAAAGTCCAAGGACAAGTGTGTCACCTAATTGGTAGTGTCCGACCTTGGCCAAATGAAGAAATGCAGTTTCTTCAAATTTATTTTGTTGGTGATGATGAAAAGGAAGCTAAGCTACGTTGCAAAAATATTTCAAATGTTGATTGCAGCGTAGTAAAGGATCTTCGATGTATGTTTCATTAGCATGATCGTTATGTTAAAGATCTAAAAATGGCTCTCAATAAAATACCAACAAGTACTAAAGACTATAAATTGGTTATACATGCTGATCGAACACCCGCTGGTGCTCACAAAGAGCTTTACAATGAACCTCAATCAAGCGAAGTAGCTTTAGTTATTGTTGGTCAGCAATTTGAAAAGCGCGATATTATTATTGAAAGCCATAATAATAAATTACATCGTATAAGTGAGGTGCATCGATCATACGATGCCTTACAGTACCCTTTGCTATTTCCTTATGGCGAAGATGGCTATTCAGTGGATATACCACAATGAATCCATTATTAACAAGTGGAAACGTTGCAGTCGGACGCAACCGACTGCGGTATACTCGATACCAGTATTAAAAATTTTGATGCCCATCCATGTGGGATGTCAATTGCTATCTTCATACCAAATTTGGTGACTCTAGCTCGAAGTTTGTATAAAGTGGGAAAGGGGGGCTGGGGGCGGTATGGTTGGGCGTGGCATTCAAATTTTTGCGCAGATCTATGTGGGATGTCAATTGCTATCTTCATACCGAATTTGTTGACTCTAGCTCGAAAATTGTATAAAGTGGGGAAAGGGGGGCTGGGGGCGGTATGGTTGGGCGTGGCATCCAAATTTTTGCTGCAGATCCTTGTGGAATGTCAAATGCTACCTTCATACCAAATTTGGTGACTCTAGCTCAAAGTTTGTATAAAGTGGGGAAAGGGGGGCTGGGGGCGGTATGGTTGGGCGTGGCATCCAAATTTTTGCTGCAGATCCTTGTGGAATGTCAAATGCTACCTTCATACCAAATTTGGTGACTCTAGCTCAAAGTTTGTATAAAGTGGGGAAAGGGGGGCTGGGGGCGGTATGGTTGGGCGTGGCATTCAAATTTTTGCTGCAGATCTTTGTGGAATGTCAATTGCTATCTTCATACCAAATTTGGTGACTCTAGCTCGAAGTTTGTAAAAAGTGAGAATAGGGGGGGGGGGGGGCTGGGGGCGTTATGGGTAGGCATGGCATCCAAATTTTTGATGCAGATCTTTGTGGAATGTCAATTGCTATCTTCATACCAAATTTGGTGACTCTAGCTGAAAGTTTGTAAATGGTGGGGAAAGGGTGGCGGAATGGGTGGGCTTGGCTCCAAAACTTTGATGCAGATTTTTGAGGGTCACTGCCAGCTATCTTCCTACCAAATTTGGTGGCTCTAGCTCCACAACTCTGGAAGATACACGCATTCCCGTTTTTGACGAAGCGTTGGGGTGGATGGGGGCGGCTAGGGTAGGATCGGTGGGCGTGGCATCCAAACTTTTGATGCAGTTTTTAGGGGGTCATCATCACCTATCTTGGCACCAAATTTGGTGGCTCTAGCTCAAAAACTTTGGGAGATATACGCTTTTTTGACTTTAAATTGCGGGGGGCTGGGGGCGGAATGGGGGGGCGTGGCTCCAAAATTTTTGATGCAGTTTTTTGGGGGTTGCTAGTAGCTATCTTCTTACCAAATTTGGTACTTCTAGCTGCAAGGATGTGCGAAATATGTGGATTTATCGGTTTTGAGTTATCGAATTTATCGATTTGCCAGCCCCCCAGTTATCGTAGAACCCCCATCTTGACACTTTAATTTACTATCCCATAGATAAAGAGAATTGGAAAGTTTCAAGTCTCTAGCTTGAAGGGTGTGGAAAAAACTTGCATACATACGGACGGACAGACGGACAGACGGACAGACACCATGACGGACATTGCACAAAACCAATATACTAGTTACCTTCGGTATCGAGTATAAAAAATGAGGAACCAAAAAAAAATATATCAGCGTTAAGCTTTTACAGCTATAAAATAATGATTCGTCAATCTGAGATAAATCATTTAATTTATTTTCGTTCCCTTATTAGTCAGTTTTTGGTTGATATGTATGCTAAAAATGAAACAGAAAGGTTAAATTATATTCGCTACAATCAAGCGAAAATCAGAGCAGATAGCTATATACATCTACAAGATGCAATAGGCCAAAAAGATGTTGTCGCAGCTCAACTTGGTCAGATGGTAATTTTACCATCTTCTTTTACAAGCTCTGCACGATATATGCATGAAAAGACTCAAGATGCTATGACATATGTTCGCCATTATGGTCGACCAGATCTTTTCATAACATTCACATGCAATCCACAATGGAATGACATCAAAAGTGTTTTATTACCGGGTCAAAAATCGCATGATCGTCACGATATTATAGCTCGAGTTTTTCATTTAAAAGTTAAAGCTTTAATGTCACTATTGATAAAAGGTTCTTTGTTTGGAAGCGTTTCATGTACTCTGTGGAATGCCAAAAGCGGGGCTTACCACATAAGTATACATATTCTACTTTGGTTAGAAAATAAAATAAGACCAGATAAAATCGATCAAATTATCTGTGCCGAAATACCAAACGCAGATGAGGATCATTTGTTATTTAACATTGTTAAGTCAAATATGATTCATGGTCCTTGCGGTGCATTAAATAATAAATCGCATTGCATGAAAAACGGAAAATGTACCTAAAGGTTTCCTCGACAATACTTAAAGAAACTGTGACTGGAAAAGATAGTTACCCTCTATATCGTAGAAGAGCGATAAAAAATGGTGGCAATGCAATTAATATAAATGGTAAATACTTACATAATCGTTGGGTTGTGCCTTATGACTGTGTACTATTGAGAACATTTGAAGCTCACATAAATGTTGAGTATTGTAGTTCTGTAAAGTCTATTAAATACATTTATAATATATTAACAAGGGCAGTGATCAAGCATCATTTACTCTTGAAGACCAACGTAATGAAATTAATATGTACGAAAGTGGGCGTTATATAAGTAGCTCAGAAGCGGTATGGAGAATCCTTGCATTTCCCATAGATGAACGTTTTCCGGCTATTACACACTTAGCTGTCATTTAGAAAATGGTCAACGGATATATTTTAACCCCAATAATCCGCAACTATTACTTGACAGATTAAGCACTACACCCAAAACCACTTTGCTAGCCTTCTTTGAGCTATGCACACGTGATGAGTTTGCAAGACGCTTCTATATTGTGAAGTTCCATCGTATTTTGCATGGAACAATAAAGAATTTCAAAGAAGAAAACGAGGGCATGATGTACCAAATTTTCCTGGAGTTAAAAGAGATTCAGCTTTGGGAAGAGTTTACACTATTCATCCTAATAATACAGAATGTTTTTATTTAAGACTTTTATTACATTTTGTAAGGGTCAAAACTTCATTTTTAAATTTAAAAACCGTTAATGGTATAGCATACGTGTGGTAACTTTATTAGTTTAATATTATAAGTGTACAGTTGATAGCGATTGTATTGAATTTAATGTACGGGGTTGCGCAGTCCGCTTGGTGATGCGCTCGATATAACATCAGATCAACGACTGGGTAGAAGAAGCACATCGATCTATCGATATGCACTGAATGTGAAGAGTGTTGCCAGATGTATTTACAACACTTCCCCTCAAAGGGCACCACACTAACTCACATCTCGCATTCCCAAGGCCTTAATGCAAGCGTTGTGCTGTGATGTCGCTAGTCCCTTAGTTAACACGTCTGCCGGCATCTCAGTAGTTGGGATGTAGTCGATGCAAATCTCACCCTTCTCTACAAGTTCTCGCACAAAATGGTGACGAATGTCGACGTGCTTTGTACGCTAATGGAATATTGGATTTCGAGTCAGTTGCCCAGCGCCTTGGTTATCGTTGTAAATTGTAGTTGTGCGAAGTTTGCACATCACCTCTTGGAGAAAGCTTCTCAGGTGAACAGCTTCTTTTGACGAGTCGGCCAACGCCATGTACTCCGCTTCTGTGCTGGACAACGCTACCGTGCGTTGTTTGCGGCATTCCCAGGATACTGTAGCATTTGCAATTTTAAAAGCGAAACCTGTAAAAGATCTACGATCATCTACGTTAGAGCCCCAGTCGGCATCTGCATAGCCAACCAAATCTTCACCGTTCTGTTTGTAAACCAAGCCATAGTTTATGGTTCCCTTCAAATAACGCAGCACACGTTTTGCTGCGATCCAGTGTTGCTTACCAAAATTTGCGTTGTATTGGCTAAGTACACTTACTGCGTGTGAAATGTCTGGACGCGTCGATACTGCCAGCCACATCAACGATCCGATTAGGCCTTGATACGGGATCTTCGAGATTTCTGCCTTCTCCGATTCACACTTTGGGCACATTTCTGTAGACAACTTCTCACCCGTGTTAATTGGTGTGCTCGCTGGTTTGCAATCCTCCATATTGAACTGCTTTAACAAGTCCTTCACGTACTTTCGCTGAACCATTGAAAACGATTTCTCACTCTTGTTTTGGTTAAACTCGATGCCCAAACAATGTGCTAGTTTTCCTAAATCTGTCATTTCAAAATTACTGGCAAATTGTAATTTTAGGTATTTCAGCATGTGTTGATCGTTTGTAGCAACAATCAGATCGTCCACGTACAACGATATGATCATGATTCCATTCCTTTCCCTTTTTAGGTATACACATGGATCAGCGGCTATCGGACTAAAATTCATTTCCTTCAGCTTGTTGTCCAGTTTCTTATACCATTGGCGTCCACTCTGCTTTAGGCCATACAAAGCCTAATTCAATTTGCAAACTTTGTTGCCGACGTACTTCTGTTTTTCGTTGCCCGTGAGAATCGTAAATAGCTCTGGGGGCACGCTTACATACAGTTCCTCTTCTATATCTCCGTTAAGATACGCACTGTTAAAATCGAACTGATATACATCAAGATCAAGTTCGACGGCGATCGCGATTAGTGCACGTATTGATCCAATTCTTGCTACGGGGGAAAACGTTTCGTTATAGTCAATACCTTCTCGCTGAGTAAAACCTCTTGCCACCAATCGTGCTTTGCGGCGATCCACTTCCCCATTTGGCTTGCGCAGATGCTTGACGATTGGAATGCAGTTATTCCACAGCTTAAATGGAGTTTCGCCACTCAGGCTTCTAGATGGGCACCTGTTTCTTATGTAGTTGGCAGTATTAACAGCTTCTGCCCAATACGTCGACGGTAACGACGCTTGTAGCATCATACAGCGCGCCATTTCTAGAAGCGTTCGATTCTTTCGCTCTGCAGTTCCGTTCTGTTGGGGAGTGTATTCCACAGAATACTCGTGTTTGATGCCTGCAGCTTTCAAATAATCTTTTAACTCGTTATTTGTATACTCGGTGCCGTTATCTGTTCTGAGTGTCTTAAGCTTTTTTCCAGATTTGCGCTCAACGTAGCTTTTGATTTCTTTAAACTTTTGAAAAACTTCTGATTTGTTTTTTAGGGTGTAGAGCTCGCACCACTTGGAGTAGTCATCTATAAATGTCAGGAAGTAGCGGCTGCCTCCGTTGCTGTGTACGCGCATAGGTCCGCATACGTCGCTGTGTACCAACTCCAGGACTTCTTTGGATCTTGAATCCGATTTGGGGAATGGTTTAACGGCTTGCTTCCCCTTAATACATACTTCACATATCGGCAGCTTCTCATGCACGTTTGCATTTACACCGTAAATTCGACCTTTTTGAATAACATCTTTTAAATCTTTTTCATTTAGGTGGCCAAACGTTCATGCCATTCCTTGAGTTTGTTATTCGTGCTTACGGCTACATGACTAATTTCTTTCGTTTCTACTACATGGTACAAATCATGCTCGCGTTGCGCAGTAAAAACAATGTGTCCATTCGATGCTCTTACAATTTCGGCACGATCCTTTTTAAAGAGTATATTGTAGCCATGGTCACATATTTTTGCCACTGACAATAGATTCTTCTTCAATTCTGGGACGTAAAGCGCATTTGCCAGATTTGCACTAAATTTATGTACTGGCCCAAACGAAACTGAGCCTAGTCCTTATATTTCTGTCGTTTTTCCATTTGCCAATCGAAGCTGGGCACTTTTTGCTGAGCAAATATCTTCAAATCTTTCCCTCTGTGAGCACATGTGCGATGTGGCTCCAGAATCCAAGCACCAGCCTTTGTACTCGCTGCTTGCATTGTTTGCTGATTCTATATACATACTTGTATTTGGATTGCTATTTACTTTTTCTTTATACTTTTCCTTTTCCTGCCTTTTTGATCGGCAATCTGCAGCCTTGTGGTCTGCTTTTCCACAATTATAGCAATTAAACTTGAACTTCTGATTTTGATTCTTTTGCCCTGAATTTCTGAATCTTTTATCTGCCAAAAGCGCATCAGAAGTCGATTCAGCTTTGTTTCTATTTCGCGCCTCATACTCGACAGGAAGCTTTATTTTTAATACTTCAGGCTCAATCAATTTGTCCTGTGTTTCTATGGCAATACGAAACGGCTCACATTCCTCAGGAATACTGTATAGTAACAGTATAGCCAACAACTCATCAATTTTACTAGCTCGACTTCATTTATCTTATCAACTATATCGAAGAACTTGTCAATGTGGCTTCGCATGTCACCTCCGGGTGCTAATTTTAACAAAATTAGTGACTTCAATAAAGCGGCCTTTCTTGCCGGCCCTGTAGACTGATAAATGCTTTGCAACTTTTTCCAGACCTCGTTCGATGTTTCGCAATTCTTAATTTGCTTCAATTTGGCTGCTGACATTGCCAATATTAAGTCAGATTTTGCCTTGGCATCATCTACTTCCCACTGTGCGGCGTTTTCTTCTACCTTTACATGTTTTCCACAAACGTATTTCCACGAGTCGTTTTTTATTAAAAGCGCTTGAATTTGTATTTTCCACGTATCGTAATTGTTTTTGCCTAAAGGCTCAATGCGCACGCTTGTAAAACTCATTTTTTACTTATTTTCGCGTCGCTACACATGCAATGAGAAGTTACACAAACAACTACATGCAAAAGTACAGTTACTTGTCTTTTTGTGTTTTCGCTATGCGCCACACTTTCGCATGCTCTTAAACGTTTCTTAGAATTTCGACTCACGAAATTTATTCTTTACGTTAACATAAGACTTGAACAATTCACTATTCAACTGGCGCAGTGGAAGCGTGCTGGGCCCATAACCTGTGGTAACTTTATTAGTTTAATATTATAAGTGTACAGTTGATAGCGATTGTATTGAATTTAATGTACGGGGTTGCGCAGTCCGCTTGGTGATGCGCTCGATATAACATCAGATCAACGACTGGGTAGAGGAAGCACATCGATCTATCGATATGCACTGAATGTGAAGAGTGTTGCCAGATGTATTTACAACAATACGCATCATTTCAATTGGCGTGTAAAGCTCTAGGATTACTAGAAGATGATAAGCACTGGGATTCAACTATAGCCGAAGCTGTCATATGTCAAAATCCTACAAAACTGAGAGAACTTTTTGCAATAATGTTAGTATTTTGTCAAATTTCGGATGCTCTTAAACTTTGGAATACTTATAAAGAGAGTTTCTCAGAAGATATTTTAAGAGCCTTTCCATTTTCTCAACACAGAAATTTTGATGAAAGTATTGTGAATAATGTATTAAATAAATGTCTTATTTACATTGAAGATATTGTACTGTCTATTGGTGGTCAAAACTTGACTTATTATAGACTTCCAATACCAATTAGATCCGAGGAAATTGTTCCAAATATTGAATATCATATTGTTCCAAATATTGAATATATTGAATATCATTCCAAATGATGAGCTACTCCTTACTGCTGGGCAAAAACAAGTATACGAAAAGATACTACATAGCGTTGAAGCAGAAAAGGGAGAAATCTATTTTTTATATGCACCTGGTGGAACAGGTAAAACGTATCTTTTAAATTTATTACTGGCAAAGGAACGGCAAAGCAAAAAATTGCATTGGCCGTTGCTTCTTCCGGTATCGCAGCCACTTTACTAAATGGTGGTCGCACAGCGCATTCTACACTTAAGATTCCATTTAATTTGATTCATTTAGAAACACCACATTGCTCAATTTCAAAGCAATCTAATATTGCTGCTGTGCTCAAAGATTGCAAGCTTATTTTTTGGGATGAGTGTACTATGGCCCATAAAGGTGCTTTTGAAGCTGTAGATCGATCTTTGAAAGACATTCGAGATAGTGAATACTTAATGGGTGGAATAACTGTTCTCTTAGCTGGTGATTTTCGATTTTCCAGTGATCCCCAGAGGAACAAGGGCAGATAAAATAAATGCGTGCTTAAAGTCTTAAATTTTGTGGCCCAAAATACACAAAATTGCAGTAACGAAGAATATGCGAGTGCACTTAAAAGGTGATAGCAAAGCTGGTGAATTTGCAGAAATGCTTCTTCAAATAGGAAACGGATCATTTCCAACCCATGATGGCAAAATAACTTTACCATCCACTTTGTGTCATGGTTTGAAAAGTATTGAAGAGCTAACTCTAAAAATATTTCCGGATATTACAAATATCTCTCAAAAATCACTCGAATGGTTTTCAGAACGTGCTATTTTGACTGCGAGAAATGACAATGCATTGGAAATAAACGAGTTTTTATTAAAATAATTTCAAAGTGAATAAATGACATATAACTCTATTGATTCTGTGACTGAAGATTTTCTTAATTCATTAAATCCGGCTGGCCTGCCTCAACATAAATTAACTTTAAAGATTGGTTCACCTGTAATGTTGATTCGCAACTTGAAGCCGCCAAAACTGTGCAATGGTACAAGATTGCAAGTTAAAGTCCTTCATAAGAATGTTGTCGAAGCAGTTATATTTACTGGCAATGGTATAGGGGAAACGGTTTTTATACCGAGAATTCCATTAATACCTTCTGATTCTGAATTGCCAATTCAATTTTAAAGATTGCAATTTCCTTTAAAAGTTTGCTGTGCCTTAAAAATTAATAAATCACAGGGACAAACTCTTAAATTAGCCGAACTAGACTTAAGACGAGATTGTTTTTCTCATGGCCAATTTTATGTCAAGAGTCAGTTCACCAAAAAGTTTATTTGTATTAGCACCTGACGGAAAAACAACAAACATCGTTTATAAAGAAGCTCTTAACAATTGTTAATAATTGCAAATTCAATTCAATAAGTGGATAAGGCCTACTGGGGAAACCACAATAAAAAATGACGCGCCTGATTCTCTACCTCAATGTTGGCTTTAAAAAGAGAATATTCAATGCTTTGTTTTAATTTGTTGTTAAATATTTTCTAATTTATTTATGTTGTATGTATCTTCTATTGCTAAAATTTATATAAACTATCCGCGCAGCGAAGTAAGTGGGCCACTTACTAGTTATAAATATAATTTATTTATTACATCTGGGTTCAGGGTATCTTCTAGTCAGGCTCTCCCGACTAGAACCCTCTGATTTGTTTGATGTGTTAACATCTATAGGCGTGGGTAGCTTAAAACCATAAAGTGAAGACACGCAATCCTTGTTGTACAACAATTATCTCTGCCTGAAAACGAATATGATAATATTGGTGTTGCGGCAGAGAATAGTGGTTGTAAAAGACGAAGTCTCGCTCGTGAATTAACGAACGCTGTCTGTTACTCTGCATTCGCTTTGTTTTATTTGTGCTGAGATGCAGAGAAGACGATGTTTTGTTTGTGCTTAGATGCAGAGAAGAAGCCGACTGAGGCGGTCGAGTCATGCGGCTCTGCTCTTTATGTTGTATCCATTAACAACCACAAAAGAAAATACTATTACGTACAAGCTTATTTGACAAGCTTCGGGGTTAGCAATTATTATCATAAGGGACCGCAAATAAGAGTTTTGGACTTGAAAAAAATCAAAGTGAAATTTAGGGATAAGGTAAATGCAAAAACGGCCAAACACTATTTGCATACTCAGAACCCATAAAATGGGTAAAAAGGATATAATGGTTTTGTACAAAAGTATGTAACAGGCAGAAGGAAGCATCTTCAACCCCATAAAGTATAGTTACTTGAAAGCCTAGACATATATCCGTCTATCTGTCTGTATGAACGGCTCGATCGCAGAGACTTCAAAATCTAGAGACTTCAGATTTCGAATATCAGTTCTCCAATATCATAAGCAGAACAAGATTGTTTCAAATTATCGGTAAATGTTTTGGTTTCCGACAAACAAATGGAATCGATTACAAAAAAATTTCGAATGTGTGCTTCAAATTATCGATAACTATTCTGGTTTCCGATATACACATAATATCGATAACAATAAAATATCGAATTTGGAAAATGTAAAAATAGGGGTTTAAATAATGCGTAACGATAAAACTTTTCTGAAAATTTCGTAAAAATCGGTTAAGAAACATCGGAGATATCGAATTGAAATCGATTGAAATTAAGTCAGTTTGCCAAAGTCTTATATAAATTTAATATATAAATTGCAACTGGGTTCAGGTTATCTTCTAGTCGGGCTCTCCCGTCTAGAGCCTTTTTACTAGTTTTAAGCTTGGAATCCAAAAATCGAATAAACTCTTCTTATATATATAAATAAATGAATCCTTAACTCTTGTCCTTTGACTTAACTGAATAATTTATTATATAATTATTAAATATCAATTTTTTATTAAAACTTGTGAAATATCTCTTATTTTTCAATCTTTACTATAAAAATTAAAAATTGATTTTAAATATCTTTTGAACCGAGCAGCATAGCACAGAAGTTGATATATGTATATGTATGATCTACACCTTAATACCTTTCTGATGATACAAAACATGTCCTTCAAAGATCAATACTAAGGAACCAATTTGTATGTTGTCTTTATGTATGGACAAAGGAAATAAAAAAATAAAAAAAACGCTTATTGGCTTCGTATGAGAAATAAAAAACACCCATAACAAAAAAATTTTTTTTCTCTATTTATTTAACTTAAGAACAATGCTGGTACGCAATGCACAACTTTTGACAATTTTCTTTTTTTCTCTTCCCAATACGTCATTATATTTTTCCCAACACTTATGCGCTTTGGCCTATACCAGCTCAACCCCGTCATAGCCATTTTAAGTTCTGGATCATCCTCATCGTCCGACTCCTCATTTCCCGATTACCCATCAAATGATTTTAAATAGTCGTATAACTGGTGCCCTGCTCCGTATTGTCAGCTTGACTTTCGGTAATTGATAGTTTGGTGACGAAGCGGGTTCTTCATGTGCATCGTCGATCTGATATATAAAAATACAAGTTAATAAAAGTGGTAAATTTAATATAAAAAAATACCTTCCTTAACGGATATTATTTGCTTCATCTGTTTAGTCAAATGCCTTCTTGCAATTAAGACTTTTTTTTAATCTAGAAGCAATGCCCTGTGCATCTGAAGATCCAAATATATTGCTGAGAGGGCAACTTCGTTTTCTAAAATTGTAATTTTTGTGTTGCTACAAATACAGGCTCCAACACAGCTAAATTTAAATTTAAAAACCGTTAATGGTATAGCATACGTGTGGTAACTTTATTAGTTTAATATTATAAGTGTACAGTTGATAGCGATTGTATTGAATTTAATGTACGGGGTTGCGCAGTCCGCTTGGTGATGCGCTCGATATAACATCAGATCAACGACTGGGTAGAAGAAGCACATCGATCTATCGATATGCACTGAATGTGAAGAGTGTTGCCAGATGTATTTACAACACTTCCCCTCAAAGGGCACCACACTAACTCTTATCTCGCATTCCCAAGGCCTTAATGCAAGCGTTGTGCTGTGATGTCGCTAGTCCCTTAGTTAACACGTCTGCCGGCATCTCAGTAGTTGGGATGTAGTCGATGCAAATCTCACCCTTCTCTACAAGTTCTCGCACAAAATGGTGACGAATGTCGACGTGCTTTGTACGCTAATGGAATATTGGATTTCGAGTCAGTTGCCCAGCGCCTTGGTTATCGTTGTAAATTGTAGTTGTGCGAAGTTTGCACATCACCTCTTGGAGAAAGCTTCTCAGGTGAACAGCTTCTTTTGACGAGTCGGCCAACGCCATGTACTCCGCTTCTGTGCTGGACAACGCTACCGTGCGTTGTTTGCGGCATTCCCAGGATACTGAAGCATTTGCAATTTTAAAAGCGAAACCTGTAAAAGATCTACGATCATCTACGTTAGAGCCCCAGTCGGCATCTGCATAGCCAACCAAATCTTCACCGTTCTGTTTGTAAACCAAGTCATAGTTTATGGTTCCCTTCAAATAACGCAGCACACGTTTTGCTGCGATCCAGTGTTGCTTACCAAAATTTGCGTTGTATTGGCTAAGTACACTTACTGCGTGTGAAATGTCTGGACGCGTCGATACTACCAGCCACATCAACGATCCGATTAGGCCTTGATACGGGATCTTCGAGATTTCTGCCTTCTCCGATTCACACTTTGGGCACATTTCTGTAGACAACTTCTCACCCGTGTTAATTGGTGTGCTCGCTGGTTTGCAATCCTCCATATTGAACTGCTTTAACAAGTCCTTCACGTACTTTCGCTGAACCATTGAAAACGATTTCTCACTCTTGTTTTGGTTAAACTCGATGCCCAAACAATGTGCTAGTTTTCCTAAATCTGTCATTTCAAAATTACTGGCAAATTGTAATTTTAGGTATTTCAGCATGTGTTGATCGTTTGTAGCAACAATCAGATCGTCCACGTACAACGATATGATCATGATTCCATTCCTTTCCCTTTTTAGGTATACACATGGATCAGCGGCTATCGGACTAAAATTCATTTCCTTCAGCTTGTTGTCCAGTTTCTTATACCATTGGCGTCCACTCTGCTTTAGGCCATACAAAGCCTTATTCAATTTGCAAACTTTGTTGCCGACGTACTTCTGTTTTTCGTTGCCCGTGAGAATCGTAAATAGCTCTGGGGGCACGCTTACATACAGTTCCTCTTCTATATCTCCGTTAAGATACGCACTGTTAAAATCGAACTGATATACATCAAGATCAAGTTCGACGGCGATCGCGATTAGTGCACGTATTGATCCAATTCTTGCTACGGGGGAAAACGTTTCGTTATAGTCAATACCTTCTCGCTGAGTAAAACCTCTTGCCACCAATCGTGCTTTGCGGCGATCCACTTCCCCATTTGGCTTGCGCAGATGCTTGACGATTGGAATGCGGTTATTCCACAGCTTAAATGGAGTTTCGCCACTCAGGCTTCTAGATGGGCACCTGTTTCTTATGTAGTTGGCAGTATTAACAGCTTCTGCCCAATACGTCGACGGTAACGACGCTTGTAGCATCATACAGCGCGCCATTTCTAGAAGCGTTCGATTCTTTCGCTCTGCAGTTCCGTTCTGTTGGGGAGTGTATTCCACAGAATACTCGTGTTTGATGCCTGCAGCTTTCAAATAATCTTTTAACTCGTTATAAGTATACTCGGTGCCGTTATCTGTTCTGAGTGTCTTAAGCTTTTTTCCCGATTTGCGCTCAACGTAGCTTTTGAACTCTTTAAACTTTTGAAAAACTTCTGATTTGTTTGTTAGGGTGTAGAGCTCGCACCACTTGGAGTAGTCATCTATAAATGTCAGGAAGTAGCGGCTGCCTCCGTTGCTGTGTACGCGCATAGGTCCGCATACGTCGCTGTGTACCAACTCCAGGACTTCTTTGGATCTTGAATCCGATTTGGGGAATGGTTTAACGGCTTGCTTCCCCTTAATACATACTTCACATATCGGCAGCTTCTCATGCACGTTTGCATTTACACCGTAAATTCGACCGTTTTGAATAACATCTTTTAAATCTTTTTCATTTAGGTGGCCAAACGTTCATGCCATTCCTTGAGTTTGTTATTCGTGCTTACGGCTACATGACTAATTTCTTTCGTTTCTACTACATGGTACAAATCATGCTCGCGTTGCGCAGTAAAAACAATGTGTCCATTCGATGCTCTTACAATTTCGGCACGATCCTTTTTAAAGAGTATATTGTAGCCATGGTCACATATTTTTGCCACTGACAATAGATTCTTCTTCAATTCTGGGACGTAAAGCGCATTTGCCAGATTTGCACTAAATTTATGTACTGGCCCAAACGAAACTGAGCCTAGTCCTTCTATTTCTGTCGTTTTTCCATTTGCCAATCGAAGCTGGGCACTTTTTGCTGAGCAAATATCTTCAAATCTTTCCCTCTGTGAGAACATGTGCGATGTGGCTCCAGAATCCAAGCACCAGCCTTTGTACTCGCTGCTTGCATTGTTTGCTGATTCTATATACATACTTGTATTTGGATTGCTATTTACTTTTTCTTTATACTTTTCCTTTTCCTGCCTTTTTGATCGGCAATCTGCAGCCTTGTGGCCTGCTTTTCCACAATTATAGCAATTAAACTTGAACTTCTGATTTTGATTCTTTTGCCCTGAATTTCTGAATCTTTTATCTGCCAAAAGCGCATCAGAAGTCGATTCAGCTTTGTTTCTATTTCGCGCCTCATACTCGACAGGAAGCTTTATTTTTAATACTTCAGGCTCAATCAATTTGTCCTGTGTTTCTATGGCAATACGAAACGGCTCACATTCCTCAGGAATACTGTATAGTAACAGTATAGCCAACAACTCATCAATTTTTACTAGCTCGACTTCATTTATCTTATCAACTATATCGAAGAACTTGTCAATGTGGCTTCGCATGTCACCTCCGGGTGCTAATTTTAACAAAATTAGTGACTTCAATAAAGCGGCCTTTCTTGCCGGCCCTGTAGACTGATAAATGCTTTGCAACTTTTTCCAGACCTCGTTCGATGTTTCGCAATTCTTAATTTGCTTCAATTTGGCTGCTGACATTGCCAATATTAAGTCAGATTTTGCCTTGGCATCATCTACTTCCCACTGTGCGGCGTTTTCTTCTACCTTTACATGTTTTCCACAAACGTATTTCCACGAGTCGTTTTTTATTAAAAGCGCTTGAATTTGTATTTTCCACGTATCGTAATTGTTTTTGCCTAAAGGCTCAATGCGCACGCTTGTAAAACTCATTTTTTACTTATTTTCGCGTCGCTACACATGCAATGAGAAGTTACACAAACAACTACATGCAAAAGTACAGTTACTTGTCTTTTTGTGTTTTCGCTATGCGCCACACTTTCGCATGCTCTTAAACGTTTCTTAGAATTTCGACTCACGAAATTTATTCTTTACGTTAACATAAGACTTGAACAATTTACTATTCAACTAGCGCAGTGGAAGCGTGCTGGGCCCATAACCTGTGGTAACTTTATTAGTTTAATATTATGAGTGTACAGTTGATAGCGATTGTATTGAATTTAATGTACGGGGTTGCGCAGTCCGCTTGGTGATGCGCTCGATATAACATCAGATCAACGACTGGGTAGAGGAAGCACATCGATCTATCGATATGCACTGAATGTGAAGAGTGTTGCCAGATGTATTTACAACAATACGCATCATTTCAATTGGCGTGTAAAGCTCTAGGATTACTAGAAGATGATAAGCACTGGGATTCAACTATAGCCGAAGCTGTCATATGTCAAAATCCTACAAAACTGAGAGAACTTTTTGCAATAATGTTAGTATTTTGTCAAATTTCGGATGCTCTTAAACTTTGGAATACTTATAAAGAGAGTTTCTCAGAAGATATTTTAAGAGCCTTTCCATTTTCTCAACACAGAAATTTTGATGAAAGTATTGTGAATAATGTATTAAATAAATGTCTTATTTACATTGAAGATATTGTACTGTCTATTGGTGGTCAAAACTTGACTTATTATAGACTTCCAATACCAATTAGATCCGAGGAAATTGTTCCAAATATTGAATATCATATTGTTCCAAATATTGAATATATTGAATATCATTCCAAATGATGAGCTACTCCTTACTGCTGGGCAAAAACAAGTATACGAAAAGATACTACATAGCGTTGAAGCAGAAAAGGGAGAAATCTATTTTTTATATGCACCTGGTGGAACAGGTAAAACGTATCTTTTAAATTTATTACTGGCAAAGGAACGGCAAAGCAAAAAAATTGCATTGGCCGTTGCTTCTTCCGGTATCGCAGCCACTTTACTAAATGGTGGTCGCACAGCGCATTCTACACTTAAGATTCCATTTAATTTGATTCATTTAGAAACACCACATTGCTCAATTTCAAAGCAATCTAATATTGCTGCTGTGCTCAAAGATTGCAAGCTTATTTTTTGGGATGAGTGTACTATGGCCCATAAAGGTGCTTTTGAAGCTGTAGATCGATCTTTGAAAGACATTCGAGATAGTGAATACTTAATGGGTGGAATAACTGTTCTCTTAGCTGGTGATTTTCGATTTTCCAGTGATCCCCAGAGGAACAAGGGCAGATAAAATAAATGCGTGCTTAAAGTCTTAAATTTTGTGGCCCAAAATACACAAAATTGCAGTAACGAAGAATATGCGAGTGCACTTAAAAGGTGATAGCAAAGCTGGTGAATTTGCAGAAATGCTTCTTCAAATAGGAAACGGATCATTTCCAACCCATGATGGCAAAATAACTTTACCATCCACTTTGTGTCATGGTTTGAAAAGTATTGAAGAGCTAACTCTAAAAATATTTCCGGATATTACAAATATCTCTCAAAAATCACTCGAATGGTTTTCAGAACGTGCTATTTTGACTGCGAGATATGACAATGCATTGGAAATAAACGAGTTTTTATTAAAATAATTTCAAAGTGAATAAATGACATATAACTCTATTGATTCTGTGACTGAAATCGAAGATGCAGTTCATTACCCCGTCGAGTTTCTTAATTCATTAAATCCGGCTGGCCTGCCTCAACATAAATTAACTTTAAAGATTGGTTCACCTGTAATGTTGATTCGCAACTTGAAGCCGCCAAAACTGTGCAATGGTACAAGATTGCAAGTTAAAGTCCTTCATAAGAATGTTGTCGAAGCAGTTATATTTACTGGCAATGGTATAGGGGAAACGGTTTTTATACCGAGAATTCCATTAATACCTTCTGATTCTGAATTGCCAATTCAATTTTAAAGATTGCAATTTCCTTTAAAAGTTTGCTGTGCCTTAAAAATTAATAAATCACAGGGACAAACTCTTAAATTAGCCGAACTAGACTTAAGACGAGATTGTTTTTCTCATGGCCAATTTTATGTCAAGAGTCAGTTCACCAAAAAGTTTATTTGTATTAGCACCTGACGGAAAAACAACAAACATCGTTTATAAAGAAGCTCTTAACAATTGTTAATAATTGCAAATTCAATTCAATAAGTGGATAAGGCCTACTGGGGAAACCACAATAAAAAATGACGCGCCTGATTCTCTACCTCAATGTTGGCGTTAAAAAGAGAATATTCAATACTTTGTTTTAATTTGTTGTTAAATATTTTCTAATTTACTTATGTTGTATGTATCTTCTATTGCTAAAATTTATATAAACTATCCGCGCAGCGAAGTAAGTGGGCCACTTACTAGTTATAAATATAATTTATTTATTACAACTGGGTTCAGGGTATCTTCTAGTTGGGCTCTCCCAACTAGAACCCTCTGATTTGTTTGATGTGTTAACATCTATAGGCGTGGGTAGCTTAAAACCATAAAGTGAAGACACGCAATCCTTGTTGTACAACAATTATCTCTGCCTGAAAACGAATATGATAATATTGGTGTTGCGGCAGAGAATAGTGGTTGTAAAAGACGAAGTCTCGCTCGTGAATTAACGAACGCTGTCTGTTACTCTGCATTCGCTTTGTTTTATTTGTGCTGAGATGCAGAGAAGACGATGTTTTGTTTGTGCTTAGATGCAGAGAAGAAGCCGACTGAGGCGGTCGAGTCATGCGGCTCTGCTCTTTATGTTGTATCCATTAACAACCACAAAAGAAAATACTATTACGTACAAGCTTATTTGACAAGCTTCGGGGTTAGCAATTATTATCATAAGGGACCGCAAATAAGAGTTTTGGACTTGAAAAAAATCAAAGTGAAATTTAGGGATAAGGTAAATGCAAAAACAGCCAAACACTATTTGCATACTCAGAACCCATAAAATGGGTAAAAAGGATATAATGGTTTTGTACAAAAGTATGTAACAGGCAGAAGAAAGCATCTTCAACCCCATAAAGTATAGATACTTGAAAGCCTAGACATATATCCGTCTGTCTGTCTGTATGAACGGCTCGATCGCAGAGAATTCAAAATCTAGAGACTTCAGATTTCGAATATCAGTTCTCCAATATCATAAGCAGAACAAGATTGTTTCAAATTATCGGTAAATGTTTTGGTTTCCGACAAACAAATGGAATCGATCGAAAATGTAAAAATAGGGGTTTAAATAATGCGTAACGATAAAACTTTTCTGAAAATTTCGTAAAAATCGGTTAAGAAACATCGGAGATATCGAATTGAAATCGATTGAAATTAAGTCAGTTTGCCAAAGTCTTATATAAATTTAATATATAAATTGCAACTGGGTTCAGGTTATCTTCTAGTCGGGCTCTCCCGTCTAGAGCCTTTTTACTAGTTTTAAGCTTGGAATCCAAAAATCGAATAAACTCTTCTTATATACATAAATAAATGAATCCTTAACTCTTGTCCTTTGACTTAACTGAATAATTTATTATATAATTATTAAATATCAATTTTTTATTAAAAATTGTGAAATATCTCTTATTTTTCAATCTTTACTATAAAAATTAAAAATTGATTTTAAATATCTTTTGAACCGAGCAGCATAGCACAGAAGTTGATATATGTATATGTATGATCTACACCTTAATACCTTTCTGATGATACAAAACATGTCCTTCAAAGATCAATACTAAGGAACCAATTTGTATGTTGTCTTTATGTATGGACAAAGGAAATAAAAAAAAAAAAAAAACGCTTATTGGCTTCGTATGAGAAATAAAAAACACCCATAACAAAAAAATTTTTTTTCTCTATTTATTTAACTTAAGAACAATGCTGGTACGCAATGCACAACTTTTGACAATTTTCTTTTTTTCTCTTCCCAATACGTCATTATATTTTTCCCAACACTTATGCGCTTTGGCCTATACCAGCTCAACCCCGTCATAGCCATTTTAAGTTCTGGATCATCCTCATCGTCCGACTCCTCATTTCCCGATTACCCATCAAATGATTTTAAATAGTCGTATAACTGGTGCCCTGCTCCGTATTGTCAGCTTGACTTTCGGTAATTGATAGTTTGGTGACGAAGCGGGTTCTTCATGTGCATCGTCGATCTGATATATAAAAATACAAGTTAATAAAAGTGGTAAATTTAATATAAAAAAATACCTTCCTTAACGGATATTATTTGCTTCATCTGTTTAGTCAAATGCCTTCTTGCAATTAAGACTTTTTTTTAATCTTGAAGCAATGCCCTGTGCATCTGAAGATCCAAATATATTGCTGAGAGGGCAACTTCGTTTTCTAAAATTGTAATTTTTGTGTTGCTACAAATACAGGCTCCAACACAGCTACAATGTCTTCAATTTCTCCCAACTCAGCACATGTCAACTGCAAGTTTTTTCTCAGGTGCTCCGCTGAAAATCCATGTGAACTAACACATTTTTCAAAATGGTGTATGTAGAATTCCACCTTGTAGGAATATCAACGAGTGGCTGAGGTTAACCTTGCCAGTCTGAAAAAGTTTAAGGTGGTTTTAAACAAATTTTAACTTAAAATAATTTTAGTTTGATAAAATTACCTGTATGTTGGTGTCCTTAAAGTTTTGGCGATTGCTCTCGATCCATAGACAACTTCTCCGCGTCTGAATATATCTGGTTCTGCAATCAACACTCTTAGGAACCACAGAACTTTGCATAGATAAGCTCATGACAGGCAAGCACGCAGTTTTGAATATTTGTCACTGCAAGCGAAATTTTTTCTAATGTATATGAGTCAAAATCTCCACGTTAAGATACCCTATACGTCATTTAATACTTTTATAAAAATATTCAGACTAAGACTATGAGCATTGCACAAAAACACATTTCGTTAAAATTATTATTTATTTTTATACTCGATACCGAAGGTAAAGAGTATATTGGTTTTGTGCAATGTCCGTCATGGTGTCTGTCCGTCTGTCCGTCCGCATGTGTGCAAGTTTTTTCCACACCCTTCAAGCTAGGGACTTGAAACTTTCCAATTCTCTTTATCTATGGGATAGTAAATTAAAGTGTCAAGATTGGGGTTCTACGATAACTGGGGGGCTGGCAAATCGATAAATTCGATAACTCAAAAACGATAAATCCGCATATTTCACACACCCTTACAGCTAGAACTACCAAATTTGGTAAGAAGATAGCTACTAGCAACCCCAAAAAAAACAGCATCAAAAATTTTGGAGCCACGCCCCCCCCATTCCGCCCCCAGACCCCCCGCATTTTAAAGTCAAAAAAGCCTATATCTCCCACAGTTTTTGAGCTAGAGCCACCAAATTTGGTGCCAATTTAGCTGATGATGACCCCCCAAAAACTGCTTCAAAAGTTTGGATGCCACGCCCACCAATACCGCCCTAGCCGCCCCCAGATGCCCCAACGCTTCGTAAAAAACGGGAATGCGTGTATCTTCCAGAGTAGTGGAGCTAGAGCCACCAAATTTGGTAGGAAGATAGCTGGTAACGACCCCAAACAAACTGCATCAAAGTTTTGGAGCCACGCCCACCCATCCCGCCCCCAGCCCCCCCGCATTTAGAAATCAGAAAAGCCTATATCTCCCACAGTTTTTTAGCAAGAGTCACCAAATTTTGTGCCAAGATAGATGATGATGACCCCCCCAAAAACTGCATCAAAAGTTTGGATGCCACGCCCACCAATACCGCCCTAGCCACCCCCATCTGCCCCAACGCTTCGTCAAAAACGGGAATGCGTGTATATTCCAGAGTAGTGGAGCTAGAGCCACCAAATTTGGTAGGAAGATAGCTGGTAACGACCCCCAACAATCTGCATCAAAGTTTTGGAGCCTAGCCCATCCATTCCGCCCCCCTTTCCCCACTTTATACAAACTTTGAGCTAGAGTCACCAAATTTGGTATGAAGGTAGCATTTGACATTCCACAAGGATCTGCAGCAAAAATTTGGATGCCACGCCCAACCATACCGCCCCAAGCCCCATAGCCCCCCTTTCACCACCTCTTACATGCTTCGAGCTAGAGTCACCAAATTTGGTATGGAGGTAGCATTTGACATTCCACAAGGATCTGCAGCAAAAATTTGGTTGCCACGCCCAACCATACCGCCCCCAGCCCCATAGCCCCCCTTTCCCTTTGAGCTAGAGTCACCAAATTTGGTATGAAGGTAGCATTTGACATTCCACAAGGATCTGCAGCAAAAATTTGGATGCCACGCCCAACCATACCGCCCCCAGCCCCCCTTTCCCCTTTTTATACAAACTTTGAGCTAGAGTCACCAAATTTGGTATGAAGGTAGCGTTTGACATTCCACAAGGATCTGCAGCAAAAATTTGGATGCCACGCCCAACCATACCGCCCCCAGCCCCCCTTTCCCCACTTTATACAAACTTCGAGCTAGAGTCACCAAATTTGGTATGAAGATAGCAATTGACATCCCATATGGATGGGCATCAAAATTTTTAATACTGGTATCGAGTATACCGCAGTCGGTTGCGTCCGACTGCAACGTTTCCACTTGTTAAGTTTAATTTTTTCAAAATTTCAAAATACATTTTTACGCATTTTTCATGGGCACAGGCTTAAGCTTATCAAGCCTGACTAGGAAATGCCCTGAACCCTATACATAAGTCTCTATTTACACTCAGACGGACAAACGTAGACCGAAAAGGACGAAAACCATTAAGCATATACCATATGTATGTATGCAACACAACAATAAGTTGTCTTCCGTTGGTGTCGGGCGTGTTTTGCGTGCTCTTAATTATTTATTGTTCTCTTGTGTTTGTGAACGGTGTTTTTCTCTGTTTAATCTGGTAAATAGTTTTAGCAGTGATTGCAATTAAATGTTGTATATATTTACGTTTGCATAAAAGAGTTGCCGAGTTTATACTCAGTTTAATTTGCAGTTTAACTGACGCTGCTCTTCCATAACATAAAGAAAACATACGTAACAAGAAAGAAACATGCTTACGTGCATATATGTATTTGCATTTGCATATTTTGTGTGTTAACTAACAACAAACAGCTTGTCAGTTTTTTTGCTCTCGCATTACAGCAGCAGTGCTCTCCCGCTCTTATCCGCTATTATCCGTCGCACTTGCGGTTCTATCTGCCTATAACCAAGCCACTAGCATTTTAACTTCTGACTCTATGCAGGAGCCTTCCGGTTCAGCAGCTTGTGTGCCCATTAATCCTAATAAAGGTACAACTAGGGCTCACAAGCCTGTTATCGTTGTCCCACTAAATAAGTTTATTTTCGTTTCTAGGCTACCATCGGATACTTCATAGCATGACGTTTGTGCCTACTTTAAAAGTAATATCGATTCAGACATGTTGTTATGGTCACATTTTATGGCACAATTCATGGATGTAGCATTATCGTACTGGTTGAGTTAACAAAACCAGAAGTGACAATTTTGTTGCCTGGATTGCCGAAATTCAGGGCTTATAGGGTCCAAATCGTAACTAAGATTACGCTCGGCAGCCTATCCTCACAATCGAGGCACAATTGAATTACATAATTTTTGGCGCCCAACGTGGGACACACGTCGCGACGTTTATATTATTTGGTTTGGATTCAAGGTTTTAAGATGAATGTATATTTTGGCCACCTTGTTACAAAAAAGTTTATCCTTCATTACATAAAGTTGCCGATTGCCAGTTTAGATAGCTTGGATCTTACTATTTTAGTATTGCGGTTGGATAAACAGATAAACTTTGCTATTATATGAATTTAAAAACAAGTGGAAACGTTGCAGTCGGACTCAACGGACTGCGGTATACTCGATACCAGTATTAAATCCGGTAAAAACAGGCCTGATTGAAAAGGGTAACAGGTGCGGCAGGGGTGTACGCTCCCTTATAGACTCTCCGTAGCAGATGGGGATTCCACCAGCTGTCTTCGTTTGCAAGTTTGGTGCCTCTAGTTTAAAGTATGTAAAGGGTGGGGAAAGGGGGGCTTGGGGCGTTATGGGTAGGTGTGGGTGGGTGTGGCATCCAAATTTTTGATGCAGATCATTGTGGAATGATCTCAAAAACTGTGGGAGATATAGGCTTTGTTTTTTTTAAAATGCGGGGGGCTGGGGGCGGAATGGGTGGGCGTGGCTCCAAAATTTTTGATGCAGTTTTTTGGGGGTTGCTAGTAGCTATCTGTTCACTAAACTTGGTTGTTCTCGCTGTAAGGATGTGCGATATATGTGGATTTATCGGTTTTGAGTTATCGAATTTATCGATTTGCCAGCCCCCCCAGTTAAGGTAGAACCCCCATCTTGACACTTTAATTTACTTTCAAATAGATTAAGATAATTGGAAAGTTTCAAGTCTCTAGCTTGAAGGTTGTGGAAAAAACTTGCAACCATACGGACGGACAGACGGACAGACACCATGACGGACATTGCACAAAACCAATATACTCTTTACCTTCGGTATCGAGTATAAAAAGTCCCATTCACGGAGTTGTAATGAATGGGAAAGAAAGAAAAAGCAGTTAAGATAAGCTGGGATTCTTTATTGGATAACGAGCTCCGATAAGTGGCCACTTGTATCGTTAATGCATTATACATTTTTAGACCATTATAGTACTTAAGATAAATTGATTTCGTTCATGTGATTTTTAGTCAGTTAACTTCAGTTAGTTAGGCCTTCGAATACTTCTAGGAATAGTTTGTAGTCTTGCGTACTTATCTAGGAGTGAATACCCTGCAAGCTGTCACTGTATTAGTTTTTCTTAGGATAGCCAACGAGAGTGAACGTTATTGCTGAAGTGCATATTGTGGTTAAGAATCGTCTTTGTAATAGAAGCCGGTGATTTTTGTATATTGCCTTTGCAGATATTAGATGTTGCTGCCTGAGCACATCTGTACCAAGTTATGCGGTGATTCAATAGCGACTTACCGTTGACTACTTCCCAGTGCCGCAGAGCATAATGACGCCTGGCCACAGTAAGCATTACCGCTACAGTAAAAGTTATGCATTACACTTGCCAACTTTTGTCTGCACAGTTGTAATCTGGAAACATTTATCGCTAACTTTTTCTATGACTTCGGAAAGACGCGAAACTCGTGAAATGAATTTGTCTGTGGTCGTGAAGTAAATTCGAAAACCTTGTCTTTTTGTAAGTGCGTTTCGTTGAATGACTAAGAAGAAGATCATTAATATGTATGCGTATAATTGTGTACTTCTTTAGCGCGTGTTATTTATTATTCAGCATGAAGTGTGAAACGATGTATGGCGACGGCAGAAGCAAACAAAGTGGACCAACAAAACTAAGTATTATTATTAAGCCTACACACAAAAAAAAAAATCGGTAAAATCAACCAATTTTGTCGGTTGAAAACGCGCCAACCGATAAAATAGTAAAATCAATCGATATTTACAGTATAATTTGACGTAACAAATTACGTAGAGCTTACTGTTAATACTGTAAAAATCAACCAATATAATTGTTAAAAACGCGCCAACTGTTAAAAATAGTTCAAAATGACTGTTGATTACAGTACAATTACTGTTTGTACAGTAAAGTTACTATTTTACAGTAATGCTCATATTTTACAAATTTTTCTGTGATGTTACTGCAACATTTGTTATCTTACATTTTTTCGGTGAATTTACTATTTTTATTGTAATGTTACAGAAAAAATAGTACATTCACCGAAAAAATTTAAATTAACAAATGTTTCAGTAATATTACACTAAAAATAGTAAAATTAAGATAAATGCAGTAAACTTACAAATTTTTAGTGATGTTACAGTAAAAATAGTAAAAATATTATTTTTATTGTAATGTTACTATTAGCATGGTACATTTACATTACTGAAAATTTGTAAGTTTACTGCGTCTATGTTAATTTTACTATTTTTATTGTAATATTACTATTAATATGGTAAATTTACAATTTAAATAGTAAATGTAATCTTAGTCGGGTAAATTGAAAAGTTTTTGGTAGCCGTAATAAAGAATCACAAAAGCTGGAAGAAGATAAAAACTGTTACAAAAATGATCATCTTGATATATTGTTTTAAACATAATTTTATTAAAATAAGAAAACTGTTTTCAAAGTTTTTAAATCTTACAAGCAGATAGTTTTATAATACAAAAAAAACTTAAAATTAAATTTACAATGCAATTTAAACATAATTTTATTTAAATAAGAAAACTGTTTTCAAAGTTTTTAAATCTTACAAATAGATAATTTTATAATACAAAAACAATTAAAATTAAATTTACAATGCAAACAGTTTTATGGTATATCGCTAAATATGCTAAAAGTATTTTGGTCTAACATAAGTATTTCCATTTGGCAAGATATTTAAATGAATTGGACTCTTAAAACATTCGAAAGGCCTCACAAAATAAATTTGGGGTTCCTTTAAGGAAACTAAAAATGATTGAAAATGTTTAACAAACGAATTAACTGTATATTTAACGCAAATGAAAAATATATCTGAATTATCTTGTATAATAATGTCAATTATTTCAAATAAATCCATTTTTTTTGAAAACAACAAATATCCCACATTATAAGTGGTTCCCAAATAGGTTAGTTTGGTACTGAAATTATAGTCTTTATTTATTGATATGGTTTTATCTGTATCTTTTATATTATTTAAATAGGGCTTATTAAGTAATTTGAAACTCTCAATGTTACTAAAAATTGTTTTGTTAGTTACACTTTTTTCAAATAAAAGACGAAATGAAAATTTAAGCAAACATTTTGTGGAAAGCGAAATGGGTACATTTTTTCTGGAATTAATTGAATTGGTATACATTTTTAGTTCTCTATGCTTTGATTCGTACTTAAAGCACCAAAGAGGTTTAAGTGGACCGACATTTCTTATAATTGTGGGATAGTGAACCAAAAAATGATATTTTGGTTTTAACGTATTTCCAAAGAGGTTAATATAAAGTTTATGGTGCGCTTCAATTTTAGATTGTAGCATTTTCAAAAGATTTTCATCAAATTCTGTCCTTAAGACTATATCAATTATTTCTATTAGCGTACAAAGAAGGGTCCAGTAACTGTTTCCTTTTGGAATTAAATCACCTATAATTAAAGGTAAAAAGTGACAAAAAGTCCATGTTTGCCGAGCGGACATATTTAATTTTTGCTTTTTTAAATGAGTTATAGCAATTAAAGGAGAATTATGGCTGCATTCAGATTCACCATACTTGAACAAATTTTTTCTTTCATTCAAAATAGGTAAAGTTATAATTTTTTCTTTTTCAATTAAGTGAAGAAGTATTTGGGTTACATCATATTGACAAATCCCTTCAAATAAATCGTGCATTATATCGCTATATAGATTATTTGTGACATGAAAAGAACTAATTGAATTAAATATTGAGTTTTCGGAAATTCCAGTTAATTTAAGTCTATTATCAGTAATATTATATGATTTTTCGTAATTTAATTCATTGCGAAGATCTTCTTCTGTCTCATTACATAACTGAGAACATTGTAATTTACTACATTGACAATGCCTGCAATAAAAGTTTGAATTAAAGCTTTTAGTGTAACCCAGCAAACTATTTAATCCCAAATTATCCCCGACAATAACAGCTAACACAAAGAAAAATTGTTGTTCACTACCATCTACTTTAATTTGAATGCCATATTGTTCAAGATGTTTGATTTTTTCTACAAGAAGTTTTAGACATGCATCGTTCCCAAAACATTTATCTTTACTTAAAAAAAACAGAGCAGGAAAAATATTTTCAATAGAAGCTTGGTGATGTTCGGGCAAAGTAGGAAATGAATAATAGAATGCAGCAACTGATTTAATGCCCTTGCAAGATCCCAATGGGTTGTTTACTTCAAAATCGTCAAAATATAAAATAAATGGAATTACATTTTTGTTTGAGAATTTTTGTGACTTTTGTATCCATGATTTGCCATTTATAATATTCTTCAAACTTCCCGTGCAGGATAATGAGATGTCTTGCATGTTTCGCAAAGTATCGTTTAAAATGTTTGGAAGCTCAAAAAATTTTTTTATTTGAAAATCTATTGGCAGAATTACACCTTTGCATCTTTTTTCCCCAAAAAACATTTCATTTTTATAAATAATAGGTGCTATTTTGTTATCTATGTCGAATTCTTTAACTTCTCCCCAAACATCTTTTTCTTTAAGAACTTTAATATATTTATAAAATGTATTTACTTGATGAAAGGGGTTTTTTAAAATGATGTAATTTTTTTCAGTTCTTATATCTTAACGGTAGCTCCATCTTCCGATAAAACACCTTCCAAACATGCCGCCAATGGAGAACAAAATGAACTTGTTATTCCCTCAACAACTAATTGTACATTTGCCCTTGACAGATTTGATTGGGAGTGTAAAAAGCTTACGAATTTAATAGCTATGTTTTCAAAATCAACAGAATCAAATAAGGAATATTCAGTACTATTGTCAAAATTATCATTACGATGCTGATCTGAATTACTGAAATTTTGTATTTTTGATGCTTTGAAAGAACTTGAAATGCAAGAATTTGCGTTCAAAAAATGTTTTTTAAATGCTTTAAGTCCTTGAAAATAATGATTACAGCTGGTGCAAAAAATTGTGTTTGCAGTTTTTAAGTTATGCAAAATTTTAAAGTGGTTCGTCAAAGCGAAAACACTTTCAAAAGTGTTTTTACATACAAAACAAGTACCCATTTCGAAATCAAAAGTAAAAATTCATTAAAAACTTAAGTACAGCCAAGATATCTTATAAAATTGATAAGTTAAATAAAGTCTTTACCCTTAAATTTACTGTAAATCACAAATTAGGCATAAAACATTTGGAGATACTTTGTCTTCCTTTAGACTTATTGAATAAAAATATTTTTGTATAAATAACCAAAATTCATAACTGTCTGACGGATATTTTAAGTTCAACGCATGAAATATTTTAAAACACACGTCAAATGCGCTTAAGAAACTGGGTAATTTATACTTAATGCTATCAAAGTATACAAAAATTCGGCTTTACTTAGTGTCAGGCCAATTGCAATAATAATTGGCTGCAACGTCTCACCCCTGTTATACAAAGCAGTCTTCAATTGCTGTAGCTGATTTTCAACATCATTCGACGTCACCACGTGCAACAAAAAAGAGAGCTGTGAATCCTTAACGGTAGATTTGCCAACAGTTTTTGATTTTGACGATGTCCTTTTCATAACAGGAGGTAGCAAGACATGTAGCATGAGCGCAATCAATGAATCTTTACCTGAGAATTTTTTTTTTTTAATTTTATATGAAAATAAAAAATTAAGAACAACAATAATAAATACCATCTTCCTCGGCATTGATTTTGTTAATGTATGCCGAGTGGACTGACCCTTTTACTTTACTATTTAAAATTGGAATAATTTTTGTTGTAAATGGGACCCACTTGGCTATAAGAGATGTTGCGCCGCGATACAAATAATGAAAATCAATATCAACCTATAAATTGGAAATAGATGTTAGGATATGTAATAAAAGTTTTGTAGTTTTTTTGTTTGCGTACCAAACTGTGTCCAAACGAATGAGAAAAGAGCTTCCATTTTTCTAAAATTCCTGTAATGGTGTCATTTGCAGCCTCTACTTTTTCAATTTCCTCCCTTCTCTTCCCGTAGCTTATTTTCCACTTTTCTTGAACGTCGGTCCACGGATCGGTGTAGTGTTTAAGCCATTCAACAGCCGAAATTATTTCTGAATGATATTGATATTATATTATTTATATTCATTTTCAATATTTTTCACGACAGTACCTTCTTCTGTATAAGTTTCAACTCGCTTTTTCTTTGAATCCGTAATATCAAGTGCACTGTTTGGTAAATCAAATTTTTCTTCAATTTTTTTAATACGCTTCAATGAGTTATAGTATTTATCGTAGAGCCTTCCTGACGCACGGGATCCAGAGTTAGTAAAATAAATATTCTGAGAAATTGATTTGTTTATATCATTATTTAGACTGAATTCATGAGAAAAAATTGATTCGATTAAAGCATACCTTGTCGTCACCAAATTTGTTTTCAATTTCTGATGATATCTGTTGAAAATCTATTTTCGATAGCTTTATCTTGTTACTGCAATAATAGCTTATTATCGCTTCAATAAGAATTTTCCTTGCTGCGTCATTTAATTTATTATCTTCAAGAAATACTTGATGCACGTAATTTCCAGACGTATGATCTGATAAAATGCGTTTAAAATCCTAAATTGTAATTGTTAAGAAAGAGAATTATTAGGACTGTCTTATAAACATAACATACGTGCCTTACTATATCTGATTTTAATCCAGAAAGTTGAAGTGAAGACGCCCTGCTCGACTGCGAAAACCCGGAATTCCAATCTTCAATATTCGATCCAATGGAAACCGTGGAGTATGTTCGCGTGTTGTCATAGCCCTTAACAAAAAATAAGAAATACTTAATATTAATATAAATTTCTATAAATAGAGAAATATGAAACATACCCTGGAGCGCTTCCATTCCCAAAGCTTATATCGAAAGTCGATTTTTTCGCCGAGCTTACAGTTCATAAATATTTTGTCCAAATCCCATTCAGTTAAAAATCGCAACGATCTTATATTTATCGACTCAGCTGGATGGGCGAAAATAACAATTTATTAAATTACATATTTTAATTTCACTTTGATTTCTGCATCCAATGTTCGGTATTTGTGTTTACCGCCACCACAATATAAGTTGCGCTAATTTGTACATAAAGAGTACGCAGCTATGTATATATAAATGTATTTATAATATATTAATACATGTATTTCCTTTTTTTTTTGTTTTGTTTAATTATTTTTATATCGAATTTAGAAATGCACTTGTATGTATGTACATATGTTATTGAAGTCAAGTCACATTAAAACAAAAAGGAAAATACATATATTAACGTATATATATTTATACATATATATATTAAACTGGATAAAGAGAAATACAAACGATAACTTCATTCGCGAGAATTGAAAAATGTTTTACTATTTGCAAATTCGCGCAACTTTTGCTGCAATGGCGTTAAAACACAAGCACTCAGAACACATTCACATCTGTATGTACTACTATGCATATCAACATGTATGAACATGTTTGCATGTTTGAATGACTGCACATACTAAAATTTAAAGAAAAACACATTTGCAAAATAGTTTAGTTTTAACAAACATTAATTCAATATAAAATTCTTGCATATAAATAAATGTACAATACTTATACATATACGTACACGCATTTTTGTTTCGTGAAGGCGCACTTTTTCTTGCATGTACGTAAATATGTATGTACATACATATATGCGTATGTACATAAATGCGCCTTAACGGAACCGAAAATGCGCGTGCATGTATTTACGTACATATGTATATGCAAATATATTAATTTATGCACATATGTAAAATGTATGTATTTATGCAAAAATATGTACATATGTATATTCACTGTTTATTAATATTAAAGTACATATTTGGCAAATGTAATTGCTTTTGTTAAAATATATACATGCGTACATAAATATGTTCATACTTGTAAGTTATTCACTTATTAAATGGCTATGTACGTATGGATGTACATATGTACACATGTATCCATTATGTGTTCACTGTTTTATAATATTTACTAGTATTTATATTTTCGCACCATTAAACACATCTATTAAATATTCGCACTTCCACTCTTTGAGCAACGCACTAAGCTCCTCGCTGTTGTTGGAATGAATGAATTCAGGGTCGGCGTGCGTTTCATTATTATTTTCCATATTGAACGTCTATCCACTGCAAAAACTTTTTTGAAGTGAGCCAAATTCGCGACTTCGATGTACACACAAAAAGAATAGGCTGAAATTATAACTGTAATAAACACAAGCCGAAGAACAAAAAAAAAAGAACACACAAAATGATTTTACAGTGGGCAGGTACAGACGAAAACTAGATCGGTGCGTTGTATTGCGACGCATTATCAAAGAAAAGCACATATACTTACCATTTCATTGCAAATATTTATTGTAATATTTTTTTAACTACTATTTCCAAGATCGATAAAATGGTGGCACTAATGTTGTTCGTCACTTTTTTTATTTTTCACAATATTAGTTACGTGTGGCTCGCGCGGTTTGTCTTATTTTACCCACAGTGCAAATGCGTCTTGGGACGATACGCGACAGCAAGACTTACAAGCGGACCGATGCAAAAACAAAATGCACACCGTGCTGCCGGCGATTATACACACGCTTTTGATCAGTGCCAGAAAGCGAGTATGATCCTAACGGTACTGATTTGTTTTACAGCGACATATGTACATACATCTGTATGTAAGTATATGTACATATATATGCATATATGCACGTAGATGAATATGCATGAAAAAATTTTAAAGAGCAACAACATAACATACATATGTTTGCCCCTTGCTTTCGACATATTACACCCCAGCCCCTTGCACTTGCCCTTGGCAACAACAAATACATACATTATTATTTTACAATTTTTGCTGATATATTTCTGATATTATATTACTAAAAGGTACTGTAGAGTATGGTTACTTTACCATAATCACAGTTCATCGCGACAACTACAAAACATATGCACTGAATTTTACAAGTTTTGCTGTTATATTACTGTTTGAACAGTTCAGGATTGCTTATTACGTTACACTAACAATTTTTATGGTAAATTAACTGTGATTATCAGTTGTTCCTTAAAACAACAATTTACATAAAATTTTTTATGTAATTTGTCGGAAAGGAGGAATGGCTATAGATTCCAACAAAAAAATATCAGCTAAGCTATTACGTTAGAGCTACAATTACAATTGTAGGCAAACTGTAGGCAACAGTAACTTAACTGTTACTGTAACTGTTGCGTCGGTTGAATTCAACCGTTGATTTTTTTTTGTGTGTATATTAATTAAAACTAACATTAACATTATGAATATTAAAAATATACACATGCACATATGTACAAATACTTAATAAATAATTAATATAAAAAAATGGATTAAAAATATTGTTTTTTGAAATGGAAACTAAATGTTTATTAATTTACCCAACACAATTTCAGCCCTGCGTGAATATATTACGCGCATTACAGCCTTTCACAAAGTATATTGAGTCGTATAACATGTACAGAACAACCCAATATACTTTCCGAAATTGTAATGCAGCTTGTGAACAATTTCATGCAGTTGTAATCGGCAGCCGAGCGCCATTTCGAAAACCCTTCGGCTGCTGATTACAACCTGTACCACTAGTGGTATAGGTTGTGGGCACACCGCCAACAAAGCGGCCATCGCCGCCCACAAAGTGCTCGATGTGTAATTGATCGCGTAATGGGCATTTGCGCCACTGGGCTATACCATATTTAATTTAAATAGCCCAGTTATTTACCTACTTGTTATCATTAAAATGTGCGAATAAAGATAATTATTAGTGTGAAAGCTTCAATGTTGTCCCAGGAAATTTGTTATCAAATAAATAAAGTTTTGGAGAATGCAGATGACATTTCAAATCAGTCAGCCGTTTTTGCAGGATCTGCCATTGTGGTTAAAAATATGTGCCTGGTGTGTGGTCAGGTTATGACTGAGAACCAGCCATGTTTTATCACTCCGTGTAAGCATGTTTTCCATAAAACTTGCATAGAGAACTGGTTAACAGAACATTCAGAATGTCCCAACTGAGTTAGCATAGTGTATGTACAAGCAAGCAGGAGAAAATTCTTCCCATGCACTAGAAAGGAAATCATGCGTATTGCCAGTTGCAAGCGGCACATGATCCAAAGCTAAAAAAGAAGCAGTCACCTCCATCTTCACCTGCACCTTCAATGGTGAACACGCAGCCGGTTGAAACTCAGCCGTCGGTTCGAAACATACAGTGTTCACGTCAGGAGCCTAGATTAAATAATAGTAAAAGCCCAAAACCGTCCGATCCTTGTGTAACTTATAGACCTAAAAGTCGACTTATAAGAGGCACCCAAACCCAGAACATAAACCGAATTATGCGGTTTTCCAAAATATGATAGAGCAAACGATTTCTCGTATTATGTCAAACTTGCAAGTGAGTACACGCACTCGTCCAAATTAGAGTCGTTTATAAATACCTCGCGTTTCAGCCCTCGAATATTCATATTTGGAAAAACTGTTTAGCAGAGCGCAGTATCTTTTGCTACGGATGTGGCACGCCCAATGTTTGTAAGCCACAATGTACAAAATGTTTAAGTCGCCTGATGGAAAACCGTCAGACGGGTGCATCCAACTCCATCAGGATGCCCCCAAACACTCAGGGTCACCAGAAAAATTAAAGCAAAGTAAGATTTTAGTAAGACCTTCAGCTGAGGGCTCTAAAGAAATCTTACCTCCCCATCTTATTCCGTATCATGAACGATTAAATAATTATATGGAAGTTCGTAACAGAATATTTCATGACGAATCTAGGTGTCCTAAACAAAAACATAGTAGCCTTAGAATTATAAATTACTTTAAGGAGATTAAGAACGATAACCAAAAGCTTGTTTCGGCAATTATCAGTAATTTTCAAAATAGAAAAATTGCTGTATCATGAAATTGATAGAACATTGTTCCTTGATGTGATAGAGCCTTCACCTAGCGCTTGAAGTTCCCCTATCTGCTTGGTTTGGAAACCTAATAAAATTCGTTTATGGCTCGATGCAAGGAAGCTTAATGCTGTCACCAAGAAAGTTGCTTTTCCTTTATTTTTATTTATTTGATTAACATCCTAGTGCTACAAGTTCCAAGAAACTTAAATTTAAGGCACTAGTCACTAAAACAAAATTATTAATTGATTAATTAAAAGTAACAAAGCAGAGAAAAGAAAAAGAAGAAAATAGAGAGAAGTAATTTAAATTATTCAAATAATTTAAATAATACAAATAATTTAAATTATACAAAACAAGAAAAGAAGGAAATTGGAAGAACAGTCTTCCCCTTAAGAAGATTAGCATTAGTAAGCTTAGTTTTATATATATTAGAATTGTTTCAGTTAGATATTATTTTGTAAATGCAGCAGAAGGCTGCTTTTAAATTGTGGTGCGCTTCTAATTATCTTTAGGTCGTGTGGTAGGTTGTTCCACAGGCGAACAGTGTGTATATAGTACTGGTGTTCAGAGACAGATAATCGATGACGCACAGTTGTTAAATTATTTGTCAGAGGTGAAGTTAAAAAAATCAATCTATTATAAAGATAACTGGGCTCTTTTGTATTTATAATTTTGTGTAACAATATTAATGCTCTAAGCTGAATCCAGTTTTTCAAGCTAAGGTTATATATTTTGAATGCATATGGTGTAACATGGTCTCTTCTTCCTAAATTAAACACATAACGCGTAATACTATTGAACACAACATTGAGCCTGTGCTTACTAGCAGCGTCAGAGTTTGAAAAAACTTCTACTCCATAGAAGAGAGTTGGTATAAGGTATGTCTTAGTAACAATGAGTTTAATATAAATTGGCAGGAGATGCTGTGTCAGGTATAGAGTTCTTAAGGCTGAATAAGTTCTACCTATGGATTTAATTATGTCTTTATGTATGCCAACCCAATGTTGATTGTGGATAAGAGCCAATTTTGTGTAACTAGCGTAAGCTACTTAGACTACATTGTTGGCAAAGGAGGAACTTTTACTGATCCGGATATGATTTCATGCATCCTCAATTGGCCATCGCCAAAGAATTGAAATAAAGTTAGAGGTGGTTGGTAACACAGATTTATATAAAACTTCTCGGATATCACTTGTCCCATCGCTGACGTGTTATCGTCAAGAAAGAAGTTCACTTGGACTTCGGAAGCCCAACTTGCAATGGACAAATTATAAAATATTTTGACGTCAGCACCGATTTTGCATAATCCTGACTCAAGTAAGTCATTTTTTCTCCATTGATGTTGGCATAGGAGCTCTATTAGTGCAGCTAACCAACCAAAATGAGGAAGTTCTTATAGCACTCAAGTCGAAAAAGCTGAGTCGCGCACAGAGAAATTACAGCGTCACCGCACGCGAATGCTTAGCTGCTATACTTGGTATAAAAAACTTTAGTTGTTATTTGTAGCTACAAGAATTCGAGGTTTTAACTGACCATTCTAGCTTAATTTGACTAATGCGCCAACAGAATGTGTCAGATAGACTCGCTCGGTGGACTTTTCGGTTCCAACAGTTTAAGATTTCGATGTCACATCGTAAAGGAAAGAATCATATTGTCCCCGATGCGCTCTCCCGTCTTTGTGAAGACGAAATTGCTGCATTGAACATGGGCCCTATTATCGATTTAAAATCAGCAGCCTTTAGTAGTCCAGTATGTACAGAATTGAAAGCTAAATTGTCAAGTCCAAATAAGTCAAAATTTCCCGATATTAAAATAATTCCCCAGTTCGTGTATATTCGCACCGAACATGCTTCTGGTGAGCCCCAAATGAACTCTTTGGGTCTCCGAAGAGCTCAGAGAAAATGCAACGCAATGATGCTAAAAATTATATTCGTAAATGTGAGGTGTGCAAAACTACTAAAGCCCCAATTTCACGCTCCGTCCTCCTATGGCATCACAAAGTCCCACGTGTAGACCGTTTCAGCGTATATATATTGATTTATTAGGCCCGTATCCAAGAACTAAAAATGGTAATATTGGCTTGTTAATAGTTTTAGACCAATTTAGCAACTATCATTGGTTACATCCATTAAAGAAGTTTACGTCCAGTTCTATCACAGAGTTTTTGCTAAAAGTCATCTTTCATGGGTTCGGAGTGCTGGAAACCATTGTAAGTGATGATGGATCCCAATTTAAGTCGAATGACTTTAATGCATTTTTAACTGAATTGCGCATTCAGCATGTTTATACCGCTGTCTATTTCCCTCAAAGCAATGCTGCGGAACGGGTTAATCGCTCATTGCTTGCTGCAGTCAGTTCGTATATAAAAATCGTCATATTTCAGCCATTTCAGTCATTTCTTGCGCTTTAAGGTCCTCCCTTCATCAATCCCTTGGCTGCTCGCCACATAAAGTCTTGTTTCGAGTGGATATAATAATACATGGAACTATCGGCTGTTACAGAATGTATCGATATTAGAGGAGTCTATCGTTCCTATAGACAGATCAGATCGTCTGGAATTATTGCGAAAGGATATTGCATCGAGCATCAAAAGGCGTGTGAACGCAATGTAAAGCAGTATAATTTAAGATTAAATCCAGTCTCCTTTCGAGGAGGACTAGAATTCTTCCGTAGAAATTTTGCATTAAGCAAGTTTAGTCAAAACTTTAATGTGAAACTCGCCCTACAATTTAGTAAATGTAGAAATAGTTATTATCTCTTAGAGGATTTGCAAGGACGAGAAATTGGAAAATACCATGCAAAGGATCTCAGAAGGTGATTCCCGCTAATGTTACGTCTATCGGTGTCGGATTATCGGGTGGTGTAATGGTCGAAGTTTATGGCACAATTCATGAATGTAGCATTATCGTATTGGTTGAGTTAACAAAAACAGAAGTGAAAATTTTATTGCCTGGATTGCCGAAATTCAGGCAAACACTCAAGCCATGTAAAGCTTTAGTAGTCCCGTTACATTGTTCTTTAGACTCTCACCTTTCAAGTCTCTCTTTCGATCATGATATTCCAATCAGAGCTTTGGTTGAAGCATAAGCGAACGCTAAGAAGAGCAAATAACTGCACTTCGACCGGAAAAGCTCTGGAAGGAGTTATTATAAAAAGTTCTTGGTTTTCAGCTTTTGATCCGATCACATCGCTGTGTTGCTAAAATATATATTTTCCAACCACGTGTTGTTAAATATTTAAAGTCGTGGTTGAAAATAATTGAAAATCAGTGTACAAAAGAAAAAGTAAAAGAAATCAAACGATTTGAACGTGCACACGACACAGTTTCACTGCGCGAACAGTGATTACACCACACCCTGTACTGCCCTGCAGCCCGGAGTTAATCCAACAACTTTAAGCTTCGAATTTGGGCATATTGAAAACTTGGTCTTCGTTCGCCTACTGAGCTTATCAAAGGTACGTGTAGCCAAATTCTGATCTGATCGACATTAGATACGCTTTACAGCCTCACCACTCAGCACCATATTCAGATCGCTCTTCACTACAATTTCGAGATTATTTGCATACATTGTCTGAAAAAATTGGATGGTGTGCGTGGGAAGCAACGCAGCGCGGAGAAAATAATCCCCCTCTTCAGTCGCACACCCGATATCGAACGACAGTGTAGCGCTGATTTCATAGGCATATTTCGTGTCCAACACAGATGAATGGAAAAAAACACGTTGAATATCACTATCCTCGGCATAAACGTAGTTTTATTAATTTTGTTCCCAGCGTGCTATTTGCATTTCATTGCTTTTGTTTGTGACAAGTTTGGTTTTGGTAGTTATTGAAAAAGAAAAAAATTGAATAAATATATAAATATCATACAGATAAATATAATAGTCGTACAGATCACCAAAGCCAATTGAGATAGTTCATAACGTAAATATATATACACAAATACAGTACGAAAAAAAAGAGAAAAAGAACACCATCATGTACATCTTCACACCAACGTTGGAAGGCTTATCATCGATGGAAGAGTTTGGTATGTAAGAAACAATCACATGTATAAACTGCAGTCAAATAAAGTAAACTTATAACTTAATACATTACTGCCTATGCTTATAAATTTGCGGATGTGTTCATCTGAGTAAAACTTTTTTAAAATTTCCATCTATTTACGTACTGCAATGATACATTAATATTTGAGTTGAATTAATTAAGATAAAATCAAAGCCAAAACAAAAAACAAATAATGCAACAGTAACGCTTAGTTTTCGGTTCACTCTGATAATCTTTAGTAAATTTCGATTGATACGGAGACCCAATATGCGGAGTATATTCTATATAACTAAATACTACGCGTAGATTATGAATTTGTAAAATTAAGGAAGACAAAAATTTTGAACATGTAGGGGGGCTCTGCACGTAGGATCAAGAGTATAGGGACTTCTTGTGGTTACTTGTCGAATTGAAAAACACTCGAGGTTATAATATTAAGGTATGAATTTATTCTTTGTGAATTTTAATGAAACCTCTGTGTTACACTTGTAATTAGGAACTAACCCCCGCTGCTTAAGCTTAAGCGAAGCAAGGTTGCCGTCGGCTAGAAGGCTCGGCTTGATGTGAGTTTTCTAGTCGCGGCAGCAGTGCTGCGCAGTTGGCAGGAACACAGCTGTTTGGCACAAACATACTCCCCCCCCTTGCAAGGATTGCAAGATTGAGACGGATGGGGGGATCGGAAATTATGCCGGGATGCACGCTGGAGTTATGCCGGACACGATCCCGAGAGCATCCAACCAAATATGGTGTTCTGTGCCACCGGAAGACCATTCTGGCCGGGAACTAATCCTGGTACCAAAAGCTCCTGGTATAGGTCAGCCCCAAGTACCAGGGACACATGCTTCGGACGAAACCAGGTTTAGGGGTAAGCGCTAGGAGATCGCTAGGATCCTCTGACGTGGGTGAGATGGGCCTGGAATTAAGACACGATTCGACCTTGGATAGGAGCGTTGAAAGTTCCTCAAACGTATATTTTATGGCCGACGTGGATTTGTAGAACAGGGCCTTGAAGCTTTTAACCCCTGCTTCCCAGAGCCCCCCCATGTGCGGTGCACTTGGAGGATTGAAATGCCAGGATAGGCCGAATTGACTGTATTTTGCCAGGACTGCGGCTTTGGAGACTTCTACAAATTCTCGTATCAGTATCTTTGAGGCTCCCACGAAGGTTTTTCCATTATCGGAGTAAACGTGACGGGGACAGCCGCGTCGGGCTGCGAATCTCGAGAAGGCTGCAAGAAACTTTTCGGACGTTAAATCACTGGTAGCTTCAAGATGAATCGCTTTTGTACTGAAACATACAAAAACGCACACATACCCCTTAGTAATTAAGCAGGCTCTGCCTGTATAATTCTTTATTTCAAAGGGTCCCGCGAAATCCACCCCCGTGTGAGTGAATGGCCTGGAGAAAGTGGCTCTATCAACGGGTAGGTCTCCCATAAGTTGCGTTTGGAGTTTCTTACGGTGAATCACACAAACCTTACAGGAGCTAATCACGGATTTGATTAGAATCTTGAGCTTTGGAATCCAGTATTTGGACCGGACGAGGCGCATCGTTAATTGGTTCCCACCATGAAGCGATATGCGGTGAGTAAATTGCACCAGAAGGCGCGAAAATCGAACTTCATATGGTAGAAGAATCGGATGGCGCTCATCATATGACAAAGCTTCAGAATGACCCAGTCTTCCACATGCTCTCATGATTCCCTTTTGGTCGAGATACGGATTCAGGTTGTGGATGCTGCTTGACCTTGGAATCTGCTTCTTTTGGAGAAGACAGCAGTGCTCTTGGGAGTAACCTGATTGCTGCGTGAGGATTATCAATCTTTCTTGGGAGTCGAGCAGTTCCTTGCTGCTAAGCTCACTCGGAAAGGAAAGCGCTTTCCCCCTGCAACGCTGAGTGAACCTTAGGATGTAGGCCAAGACTCGGAGCGCTCTATGGAAACTCGAAAAACGATCAAGGAAATCGAAATCTGACGGCTTCTGTGTCAAGTTGCATTTGATCGCACGCTGCTCGACAGTGGTGTCATGAGCGATCTCGACTGGAGTTGGCCACTGATCTCTGGGCTGAGACAGCCACTCGGGGCCATTCCACCACAAGGCGCTGTTGACCAGCTCGTTGGGTGAGACGCCTCTACTTGCCAAGTCAGCTGGATTTTGCTCGGAGCACACATGAGACCAATTTTTCGTGTCAACTGACTGCGTGATTTTTGCCACTCTGTTTGCCACAAACGTGGTCCAGTTACAAGGAGGTTTGCTCAACCATGCCAGCACAATAGTAGAGTCTGTCCAATAGTATGTATCATACTTATTGACAGGTAATTGTGGAAGTAGTGCTGACGCCAATTCTGACAACAAGACTGCTCCACACAGCTCTAATCGTGGAACGGAGATGGTTTTGACTGGAGCCACTCTAGTTTTGGCAGTGACAAGGAACACGGACACGCCATTATGGTTTTCGACACGAGCATACAAGGCAGCGCCATAGGCGCGCTGCGATGCGTCGCAAAACCCATGGAATTCAAGTGCTGATTGGGCACGAAAAGTGATCCATCTTGGAATTCGAATTTTGCTGACATCAGGATACGTCAGGAGAAAATCGTGCCATTTGCGAAGAAGATCAGCAGGCAACGATTCATCCCAATCGAGATTTTGGAGCCAGATCTCTTGAATAAAGATTTTCGCACGAATAATGAAAGGTGCAAGCCACCCTGCGGGATCAAACAGTTTTGCTGTTTGAGAAAGGACTTCCCGCTTAGTGAAACTCTCTTTTGAGAGCATCGGAGCTGGAGTGAAGAAGAACTCATCTGTGGTGGCCTGCCATCGAATGCCTAAAGTTTTCGCCGTGCTTGCGTCTTCGATTTCCAGGAAATCTTCGCACAATAAGTGAGCCTTTGGGATGTCCCTCAAAACTTCTTTCGAATTTGATGTCCATTTACGGATAGGAAAGCCAGCGCTTTCGAGAGCGGATTGTAGTTCCGCAATGGCTGCTAAGGCTCGTGGCTTGGAATGCGCTCCGGCCAGAACATCATCGACATACATGAAACTTGTGATTATTTCACTTGCCAGCGGATATGTGTTCTTCACATCGTCAGCAAGCTGCTGTAAGACCCGAATGGCAAGGAATGGAGCACAATTGACACCGAAAGTGACTGTATTCAATTCATAATCACAGATATTCTCATGGTTATCCCGGAAGAGAATTCTTTGGAACGGCGTGTGATCTGAATGGACCAGTATCTGCCGATTCATTTTTGCTATATCGGCATTGAAGACATATCGAAAGAAGCGCCACTTGAGAATTTGTACGGTCAAGTCAGACTGCAGAATGGGCCCCGGATGAAGGATATCATTCAAACTGCGCCCGTTCGATGAGGGATTGGAAGCGTTGAACACGACGCGGACCTTTGTCGTGGTGCTGTCGGGTTTGAAAACTGCATGGTGGGGCAGATAGAAATTGGTCACTGCATTCTTCGGGCTGACTTGCCGCATGTGGCCTAAATCCAAATATTCTTGAATGACGGAGTCATATTGCTCCTTGAGGGAAAGGTTTCTCTTTAGACGGCTCTCATTCTTCTGGAATTGAGCCAGTGCCATGGATCTGGAATGACCTACTTTGCAATGAACTTGGTCGCGAAATGGAAGCGTCACCACATATCTCCCCTTTGCGTCTATCGTGGTCGTTTTGACAAAGTTTTTCTCACAAAAAGAGTCAGATTCTTTAACCGGTCTCGCCGGCAAATCCTTCACCTCCCAAAATTTTATGAGAAGCTGCTCTAGTCGTGACTCGGAATTAACAGAAACGCGTGTGGAGAAGGACGAGATGGAATTGGGTGTGGTCTTTGAGATCGGGCCGGTTAGTATCCAGCCAAAGACCGTCTCTTGCCCCAACAGACTGCCACACACATTAGGACGAGAAGCACCCTGGAGAATGGACGGAAGGATATCCGCCCCTAAAAGCACATCAATTTGTGAACTTTGAAAAAATAATGGATCTGCCAGTTGCAAGTCTGGTAGATCATTTAGTAAGGTTTGAGGAATCGAATATGACGGGAGATTTCCCGACAGTTCTGGGAGCACATATGCCGAAACTTCAATTTGAAGTCTGGGCCTTATAGGAGACCCCACAAGGAAATGGCATAGGTTTCGGGGTTGGGCTGCAACCGCTTGATTGAGCCCTGAGACGTTGACTTCAACCCTTTGGAAAGGCAATTTGATTTTGTCAAACAATCTCTTTGAAATGAAAGTGGCTTCTGAGCCTGAATCTATCAGCGCTCTCGCCGTGAACTTAGTGCCCAGATGGATAACAGTTATTAATGCGGTACCTAGGAGCACACCACGCGTATCAGTTGCAAAATAGTTTTGAACGCAGGGTTGGTTCGAAGTGGACTGTATTTGAACTGGATTATTATTTTGTTTTTGAGGAACTGAATTAGCGGTCACTGAAGGGGGGCTGCCCTTATGCCCTTGCACGTGAAGCAATTGTGAGCACTTGTGCAGTCTTTAAGTTGGTGGTTCTTTGCGAAACAATTCCAACATAGACTCCGCTGTTTCACGAGGTTGGCTCTTTCGGTAACTGACATTTTAAGGAACTTCGGACATAAGCGGATTGGGTGGTTTTCTTTGGAACATACATTGCAAGAGTTTGCCTTGGAATGTACCTTTGCTTCAAAGGTTTGGAGATTCCTTGAAGACGCTTGAGGCTTGGACGGCCTTGAGTTGGATTGAACGCTGGAACTGGGCTTGACATCCTCGATAGCTTCCAGCGTCCTGTAGCGTTCACCCAGGAAACTATTTAAGTCCTCCCATTTTGGAATTGCCGCTTTATCTGAAAGGGACTGTTCCCACAGAGACAGTGTTCCCTTTGGTAATTTGGAAGAGCACAAGAACACAAGGAAGCAGTCCCAATTTTTAGTCGATACCTCGGAATGCTCCAGAGCTGTTAGACAACTCTGGATAGTAGTCTGAATCTCTTTCAGGGCGGAACCGGTTTCTACATTAACAGTAGGCAAATTGAACAGGATTTTAAGTTGGCTATTAACCAGAAGCCGCTTATTTTGGAAACGCTCATACAACGCCTGCCACGCAGAGGCAAAACCGTCATGGGTGAGCGGAGACTTCGAAACAATTGCCTTAGCTTCACCCCCAGTTTTGGAATTGAGGTGAAACAATTTTTCGACTGGAGATAGCCGTAAATAGGTCTCGGAAAGTTGGCCATTTTAAAGAACACTTCTGTGTCAACAGGTGGGAGACTACAGCCTCGAGAAACAGACGCTATCGGGACTGCGGGCTGCCTATTGATGGAGTTTAGCCTCTCTATTTCTTCGCACAACTGTGCCATACACCGCTCATATACCGTGTAGCAATTGTCGTACGTTGACGTTAACGCGACAGCATCGCTACTCCCACACCCTTGGCTGAGTGCTCTTGAGCTAGTCTCGAACTCGCTTTCAACCTTTTCCCACAGAACCTTTACGTGGTCGCGACGGACCTGTAATGTGTAGAGGGATGGTTCTGTAGCTGACGGACCATTAATTCGTGACTCGAATTGGATCAGCTTATCGGAAGCGGAGATAAAATCGGCCATTGTCATATTTGCCTTGGAGGCTAGTTTGGTAGCGGCCCGAGTGGCTATCTGCTTCAAGCTCGGAATGGGGGGTTTAGCAAGTGGTGTGACGACGCTGGAAAGTTTGGCAATTGGCTTGGATTTGGGTGTAACGGAGGTTTTCTTCACCGGGAGATTTGGTGAAGAAAGCGAACTTATTTTTGTGCTCTTCACGGACGGAACGTTCAGCTGTTTTTTCTCTCCTTGACCTGGCCCTATCGGCATTATCTGTCCTTAACAAAAATAATTAACTCTGTTTTATGAGTTGGAACAGGTGACAAGCAAGGAAACAACTTCTGGGATTTGTGGGAATATTTATTGTAGTCAGGATTAACCACAATAAAATACTATCGAAAAAAATATTTGTAGAAGAATATTTACAAATATAGCCCCGCTAGATGGACTTACGAATAACTTGTAAAAGAATATTTATAAATTATTCGGATATTCCACTAGCTTGGAATGAAATGGAATCGGAGCAGAGAATATTAAATTGTAAACGGATATTTACAATTTTACCCGATAACAGACTTAAAATAATTTATAAAAGAATATTTATAAATTATTCTGGAATATTCCACCCGGAACGGAATGGAAAACGGAACAAAGAAATGAAAATTGTAAAAGAATATTTACAATTTCCCCCCGCTAACGGAACTAAAATAATTTATTAAAGAATATTTATAAATTATTTGGAATATTCCACCCGGAACGGAATGGAAAACGGAACAAAGAAATGCAAATTGTAAAAGAATATTTACAATTTCTCCCCGCTAACGGAACTAAAATAATTTATTAAAGAATATTTATAAATTATTTGGAATATTCCACCCGGAACGGAATGGAAAACGGAACAAAGAAATGAAAATTGTGAAAGGATATTTACAACTTCCCCCCGTTAACGGACCTAAAATAATTTATAACAGAATATTTATAAATTATTTGGAATATTCCACCCGGAACGGAATGGAAAACGGAACAAAGAAATGAAAATTGTAAAAGAATATTTACAACTTCCCCCCGTTAACGGACTTAAAAATAATTTACAAAAGAATATTTATAAATTATTTGGAATATTCCACCCGGAACGGAATGGAAAACGGAACAAAGAAATGAAAATTGTAAAAGGATATTTACAACTTCCCCCCGTTAACGGACTTAAAATAATTTACAAAAGAATATTTATAAATTATTTGGAATATTCCACCCGGAACGGAATGGAAAACGGAACAAAGAAATGAAAATTGTAAAAGGATATTTACAACTTCCCCCCGTTAACGGACCTAAAATAATTTATAAAAGAATATTTATAAATTATTTGGAATATTCCACCCGGAACGGAATGGAAAACGGAATAAAGAAATGAAAATTGTAGAAGAATATTTACAACTTCCCCCCGTTAACGGACTTAAAAATAATTTACAAAAGAATATTTATAAATTATTTGGAATATTCCACCCGGAACGGAATGGAAAACGGAACAAAGAAATGAAAATTGTAAAAGGATATTTACCACTTCCCCCCGTTAACGGACTTAAAATAATTTACAAAAGAATATTTATAAATTATTGGAATCTTCCGCCCGGAACGGAATGGAATCGCAACAGAGAACAATTGCAAACGGAAAAAAAACAGAACGGAAAATAAGAAATTAATTATAGATTATAATTAATACGTTTAAATTAATTTAAGTGTCGGACTTTGACGATCACGATGTATTGCATTACACACTTTTGCGCTTCAAGCGCTTCTATGACAAAGAAATCGTTGTTACCTTTACCAGTTCACCAGAACGGAACTAGCAAAGCTTACATATGCATGTATTTGTTTATAATGAGCTGTTGTAGTTTATGCCGGCAAAAAATAAATTTTTTATTAAATTTTAATCTCTTTGTGTGCTCGGCCAGTGTTTTGTTTTATGTTTTTTAGTAGATGTTATATAGCATTTGTATTTTTTTTAAATTATGGAGTGCCGGCGACTTGACAGGTGCTGGAAATAATTTACCTGCAAGTGCGGCGCTTACTGCGTTTATGTGTATATTTAATTATTGTGTGTTATGTTTGCATATGTAATGTGGAACATATATATGGAATATAAATGTGGGTGTTGGAATCATGTATTAAAATGTAGTAATTATGTAAAAGTAAAATGTGTTCTGTATATGGATTTTCGTATGTACATACATACATATGTAAATGTACGCTTGCGCGCTTAAAGGTGCCGATCAACTGGTGGTGGTTTCTTTAAGTATGTTGGCGTGTACATATGTATGTACGTATGCACAAATATAAAATATTAATAAAAAACGTATTTTTATTGTGTTTTATATTAATGATTGTGCTGTTCTGGAGCACTAAATCAGTGGAACTCGGATAACAGAACGGAATTTAATTGCGCGCAGGTGTGTATGCATATATGTACATACATGGATGGAAATATTAAATCGCGCAGACAGACCTGCGCATATTTATTTCTGATTGGAATATCGTTTAACAAGTAGTCTAATTGGAATATAGACAATGGAAAGCGAAGGAACAGTTTCCCCTTTTTACTTGTTAAACACTTTGGCGGACGGAAAAATATGGCGGATCATATGCCAAAATATTTCATGTATTTTATACTTATCTTTTTCCTCGTGCTGCCGAAAACTATATCGAATTCCTTAAAAATCCGGCTCGAAGGACCATGAACATGTAGGGGGGCTCTGCACGTAGGATCAAGAGTATAGTGACTTCTTGTGGTTACTTGTCGAATTGAAAAACACTCGAGGTTATAATATTAAGGTATGAATTTATTCTTTGTGAATTTTAATGAAACCTCTGTGTTACACTTGTAATTAGGAACTAACCCCCGCTGCTTAAGCTTAAGCGAAGCAAGGTTGCCGTCGGCTAGAAGGCTCGGCTTGAGGTGAGTTTTCTAGTCGCGGCAGCAGTGCTGCGCAGTTGGCAGGAACGCGGCTGTTTGGCACAAACAAATTTAATTAATAACTATTAAGTTTAAAATTTTTATAATCTACGATATCTACTTAAAATGAATCAAGGAAAATATCAAATTTTGAAGTAAAACTGAATTATTGAATATTAGACTATATCAATAAGTTTATTTCGATTTGTTTATATACAGGAAAAGAATTGATAAAAATTAAAATGAAGAATTATTTAACCAGTTTGGTATTGAAAATGCAAGTCATGGTTTTAATTATTCTTTGGTGTTAATTTAACCAATTCATTACCACTACATAAACTAGTTAAGTTGAAGATGACTTCGTAAAGCTATTTAGATATTCTGGTGACATGAAGCTGAATCACTAATAATTTTTAAAGGGGTCTTTCGTTAATCGAAACAAAGAAAGAGAAGCCTGACTCGAATGACAGCATAGATTCCGCAATGTTTCGTGAATACGATGATAATAAGCTGCCCCCAGCTTTAATTCCATTGTATGTTAAATATATACGGTTTGATAATAGGCGTTTGTCCTATTGGTTATTTTTGATTATTTTGGTGCTTTAAGCATTATTAGTTTCTGAATGGATCCTCAAAATAATATTATGTGCTGTGAGTCAAGTTACAGCCTATCCTTTGATTCACAAAAAGTTGAACTTTCAAAAACCTGGTTAAAAACCCAATATTTCTGATTATTTCCTTTTTTGTTCCAAATATAATGTGTAAAGATACGATCGAACTCCCCGCAAGGGGGGTGGTGTTCTCATTGCTGTTGTTATTATGTGTTAAAATATTGCTAAACGACCGTTCACTTTATGTTACTTGTTCTTATATTCCTCCTCATTCCGATACTAATATGTACTCATCTCATCTTAGTGCCCTGCAACTTGTTTCGTCATTGTTGTTGAAAGTGTTTGGTGAGATTAACTAGCCACATGTTGTACGTTTTGCGAATGAAACATCTTCGGAGGCATTACCAGTCACTTTTGATGATTTTATCGATGGCCTACTGGAGTTAGGCGTATCGCAAGTTAAGTTGTTTCGGACTCAGACTGCAGTAATGCTAGTAGAATACCCCCTCTAGTGCTTCCGGAAGATACCTACCATCCAACCTTAGAACTATCCATCGAAAATCTTAACCCTATTTCAGTATCTAAAAATACTTTAAAAGCCCCTTGCTTTCGTAAAACTAACTTTACTAAATTAAATTATCTTCTTCAACATACTGATTGGTCACGTATTTATTCCTGTAGTGATATAGAAACTGCCATTGCCATATTTTATAGGACCTTGAGTTCGCTTTTGGATATTTGCGTTTCCCTCACTTGTTCTGAAAGTAATAATAAACCACCTTGGTTTACGAGGGCACTATCGAAATTGAAAAACGCGAAGACAAGATCATATAAAAAATTTCATGAATCGGGAACTACTATAGATTTATCTCTGTATTTTATTTAAATCTATATTTCTGTTAGCACATCTTGTTATAGTAATTATTGTAATCATTGAAGACTAAACTTTTTACATGACCCTAAAAAGTTTTATAAATTTGTTAACTCAAATCGTAAGTATTCTTGCTTTCCATCCGCAGTTAACCTTGATAATACGAAAGCCAGTTCTGATCAGCCAGTAGCCGATCTATTTGCTGATTATTTTCAATCAGTATATTCAACGAATATGTATAGTAGCTGTGATTCCTACCCTTTTCAAGTCCAAACGGCGAATTGCATATGTGTCCCAGTTATTACTGAGTCTACGTTCTTGAGTGAATTTAACTCTATCAAACCTGGATACTTGCCTGGTCTGATGGAGTGCCAGGTTGTATACTTGATACTGCGTGGAAAAAATTATTCAAATAAATAAATTAAATAAATTATTTAACTTGTCTGTTGACTCAACTGTGTTTCCTGATATATGGAAGGAATCCTTAACTATTTCACTCCATAAAAGTTTTTCTAAGTCAAACGTTTAAAATTAGAGGGGTGTATCCAATTTATCTGTCATTCTTAAAGTCTTTGAATATATTATATGTTCTCAACTGAAACACGGATATAGTTCAATTATATCTCCTTATCAACACGGTTTTGTTAAGCGTAGATCTACTACCACTAAACTTCTTGAATTCACTTCGCTTGATATCAAAGGGTTTCAGGGTAAAATGCACGCTGACGTTGTTTACACCGATTTAAGTAAGCCATTTGATTCTGTAAGTATCTGTTGCAGTTATTGTGGACCTGAACTTTGTTGTGATTTTTGATGTTTTGTTTCGGCTGGATACCATAAGCATGTGTGTGTGTTCCTGTATATCTCCATGGGCATATATAAATGTATGCGTAGCATTTGTCTTGGCATTCATTGACCTTTCTCTACTATAATGAAAAAAATTTGGAGCATATTTGTATTTTTCCTACAAAATCTAAAGAAAAACAATGTTCCAAGGCATTAAAATATCATATTTTGTGCTGATAGATTATTTGCAGGAACAAGCGAACAGGAAATAAGCAAGCGTATAGTAAGTTAGAGGAAGAAGAACTTTTAGAAATTCTCAAAAATAATCTGCTACCAAATATTCGCCATCAGTTACTGAACTGAACCTATACATACTATTAATCACTTACGAAGGTTATCTCAGATGCTAGAGTCATTTGTTCAGGAATTGTATCCTCGCCCAGAACGCGCACTAAAGCATCTTCGTAAGTTTGCAGTCAGGAAGAGCGCAATGATAATTGGGAAAGCAAGAGGAAAAAATAGCACACATAGAAATTGCTGTCATTAGTGGTTCGCAAAAGTTGCCTACTTGTTGGCACTGTTATGAAGTCGGTCATATTTGAAAAAACTGTTTAGCAGAGCGCAGTATCTTTTGCTACGGATGTGGCACGCCCAATGTTTGTAAGCCACAATGTACAAAATGTTTAAGTCGCCTGATGCAAAACCGTCAGACGGGTGCATCCAACTCCATCCGGATGCCCCCAAACACTCAGGGTCACCAGAAAAATTAAAGCAAAGTAAGATTTTAGTAAGACCGTCAGATGAGGGCTCTAAAGAAATCTTACCTCCCCATTTTATTCCGTATCATGAACGATTAAATAGTTATATGGAAGTATGGAAGTTCGTAACAGAATATTGCATGATGAATCTAGGTGTCCTAAACAAAAACATATTAGCAATCATCAGTAATTTTCATAATCTGCGAAGTTATGCAGAAGTATCTTTTTTAGATTGCCATGAACAAGGTCTTTTGGATACTGGAGCCAATGTTAGTTGCATAGGACCTGACATAGCAAATGAGCCATTCGATAAATTTCCCCAATTCAGGCGAATTAAGGCTCATGTGCAAACAGCAGATGGCCATGCTCACGAATTAATAGGTGTACTTAATGTCATAGTTAAATACAAACAGATGCAAAAACACGATAAAATGTATATCATTCCATCTATTAAGCAGAGACTAATTTTTGGAATTGATTTTTGGAGATTGTTTGAGCTAGCTCCCAATGTTATTAGCTCTTTAAATATTAAATCTGAATGACTGGAGTCAAATGACCCAACAAAATACCGTTTAACCTCATTTCAACAGCAACAATCGGATAAAGTAAAACAATTATTTTCAAATTGCGCCCTAGCCTTTGGCCACACTAACCTTATTCAACACCACATTGACATAGCTCAGGCAATGCCTGTAAAATAACGTTTCTATCCCGTCAGCCCAGTCGTTGAAAAATTGCTGTATCAAGAAATTGATAGAACGTTGTCCCTTGATGTGATAGAGCCTTCAACTAGCGCTTGAAGTTCCTCTACCCGCTCGGTTTTGAAACCTAATAAAATTCGCTTATGCCTCGATGCAAGGAAGCTTAATGCTGTCACCAAGAAAGTGGCTTATCCATTGCATAATATTGGCGGAATTATGGCTAGACTCCCAAAGGCAAACATTATCTAAAAATTAGACTTGAATAATGCGAATTGGCAAATAAGATTGACTGAGAAAGCTTAACCATTGACCGCGTTCACTGTCCCTGATAGGCCTCGCTATCAGTTCAAAGTCATGCCATTCGGGTTATGTAACGCACCTTCTACCATGTGTAGATTAATGGATAGTAAAATTCCACCTGATTTACGGTATTGTGACTTAGGTTATCTGGATAACCTTTGCGTAGTCTCAGTAGATTTTAATTCACATATCGCAGTACTTGTTCGACTGGCAGAAGAATTTCGAAAAGCCAACCCAACGTTGAATGTGGATAAGAGCCAATTTTGTGTAACTAGCGTAAGCTACTTAGACTACATTGTTGGCAAAGGAGGAACTTTTACTGTTCCGGATATGATTTCATGCATCCGCAATAGGCCATCGCCAAAGAATTTAAAGAAAGTTAGAGGTTTTCTTGGTGTTTGTGGTTGGTAACACAGATTTATATAAAACTTCTCGGATATCACCTGTCCCATCGCTGACGTGTTATCGTCAAAAAAGAAGTTCACTTGGACTTCGGAAGCCCAACTTGCAATGAACAAATTATAAAATATTTTGACGTCAGCACCGATTTTGCATAATCCTGACTCAAGTAAGCCATTTTTTCTCCATTGATGTTGGCATAGGAGCTCTATTAGTGCAGCTAACCAACCAAAATGAGGAAGTTCTTATAGCACTCAAGTCGAAAAAGCTGAGTCGCGCACAGAGAAATTACAGCGTCACCGAACGCGAATGCTTAGCTGTTATACTTGGTATAAAAAAATTTAGTTGTTATTTGTTCCAAGAATTCGAGGTTTTAACTGACCATTCTAGCTTAATTTGACTAATGTGCCAACAGAATGTGTCAGATAGACTCGCTCGGTGGACTTTTCGGTTCCAACAGTTTAAGTTTTCAATGTCACATCGTAAAGGAAATAATCATATTGCCCCCGATGCGCTCTCCCGTCTTTGTGAAGACGAAATTGCTGCATTGAACATGGGCCCTATTATCGATTTAAAATCAGCAGCCTTTAGTAGTCCAGAATGTACAGATTTGAAAGCTAAATTGTCAAATCCAAATACGTCAAAATTTCCAGATACTAAAATAATTCCCCAGTTCGTGTATATTCGCACCGAACATGCCTCTGGTGAGCCCCAAATGAACTCTTTGGGTCTCCGAAGAGCTTAGAGAAAATGCAATGCAATGATGCTAAAAATTATATTCGTAAATGTGAGGTGTGCAAAACTACTAAAGCCCCAATTTCACGCTCCGTCCTCCTATGGCATCACAAAGTCCCACGTGTAGACCGTTTCAGCGTATATATATTGATTTATTAGGCCCGTATCCAAGAACTAAAAATGGTAATATTGGCTTGTTAATAGTTTTAGACCAATTTAGCAACTATCATTGGTTACATCCATTAAAGAAGTTTACGTCCAGTTCTATCACAGAGTTTTTGCTAAAAGTCATCTTTCATGGGTTCGGAGTGCTGGAAACCATTGTAAGTGATGATGGATCCCAATTTAAGTCGAATGACTTTAATGCATTTTTAACTGAATTGGGCATTCAGCATGTTTATACCGCTGTCTATTTCCCTCAAAGCAATGCTGCGGAACGGGATAATCGCTCATTGCTTGCTGCAGTAAGTTCGTATATAAAAATCGTCATATTTCAGCCATTTCAGCCATTTCTTGCGCTTTAAGGTCCTCCCTTCATCAATCCCTTGGCTGCTCGCCACATAAAGTCTTGTTTGGAGTGGATAAAATAATACATGGAACTATCGGCTGTTACAGAATGTATCGATATTAGAGGAGTCTATCGTTCCTATAGACAGATCAGATCGTCTGGAATTATTGCGAAAGGATATTGCAGGATATTTTGTTGACTAGATTGCCGAAATTCAGGCAAACACTCAAACCATGTAAAGCTTTAGTAGTCCCGTTACATTGTTCATTAGACTCTCACCTTTCAAGTCTCTCTTTCGATCATGATATTCCAATCAGAGCTTTGGTTGAAGCATAAGCGAACGCTAAGAAGAGCAAATAACTGCACTTCGACCGGAAAAGCTCTGGAAGGAGTTATTATAAAAAGTTAAGAAAGCTGGTACATTCTTGGTTTTCAGCTTTTGATCTGATCACGTCGCTGTGTTGCTAAAATATATATTTTCCAACCACGTGTTGTTAAATATTTAAAATCGTGGTTGAAAACAAGTGGAAACGTTGCAGTCGGACGCAACCGACTGCGGTATACTCGATACCAGTATCAAAAATTTTGATGCCCATCCATGTGGGATGTCAATTGCTATCTTCATACCAAATTTGGTGACTCTAGCTCGAAGTTTGTATAAAGTGGGGAAAGGGGGGCTGGGGGCGGTATGGGTGGAATCGCATCCAAATTTTTGATGCAGATCTTTGTGGAATGTCAATTGCTATCTTCATAACAAATTTGGTGACTCTACCTCAAAGTTTGTAAAAGTGGGGAAAGGGGGGCTGGGGGCGGTATGGTTGGGCGTGGCATTCAAATTTTTGGTGCAGATCTATGTGGGATGTCAATTGCTATCTTCATACCAAATTTGGTGACTCTAGCTCGAAGTTTGTATAAAGTGGGGAAAGGGGGGCTGGGGGCGGTATGGTTGGGCGTGGCATCCAAATTTTTGCCGCAGATCCTTGTGGAATGTCAAATGCTACCTTCATACCAAACTAGGTGACTCTAGCTCAAAGTTTGTATAAAGTGGGGAAAGGGGGGCTGGGGGCGGTATGGTTGGGCGTGGCATCCAAATTTTTGCTGCAGATCCTTGTGGAATGTCAAATGCTACCTTCATACCAAATTTGGTGACTCTAGCTCAAAGTTTGTATAAGGTGTGGAGAGGGGGGCTATGGGGCTGGGGGCGGTATGGTTGGGCGTGGCATCCAAATTTTTGCTGCATATCCTTGTGGAATGTCAAATGCTACCTTCATACCAAAATTGGTGACTCTAGCTCGAAGCATGTAAAAGGTGGTGAAAGGGGGGATATGGGGCTTGGGGCGGTATGGGTGGGCGTGGCATTCAAATTTTTACTGCCGATCCATGTGGGATGTCAATTGCTCTCTTCATACCAAATTTGGTGACTCTAGCTCGAAGTTTGTATAAAGTGGGGAAATGGGGGCTGGGGGCGGTATGTTTGGGCGTGGCATCCAAATTTTTGCTGCAGATCCTTGTGGAATGTCAAATGCTACCTTCATACCAAATTTGGTGACTCTAGCTCAAAGTTTGTATAAGGTGGGGAAAGGGGGGCGGAATGGATGGGCTAGGCTCCAAAACTTTGATGCAGATTGGTGGGGGTCGTTGCCAGCTATCTTCCTACCAAATTTGGTGGCTCTAGCTCCACAACTCTGGAAGATACACGCATTCCCGTTTTTTGCGAAGCGTTTGGGCATCTGGGGGCGGCTAGGGCGGTATTGGTGGGCGTGGCATCCAAACTTTTAGTGCAGTTTGTGGGGGGTCATCATCACCTATCTTGGCACCAAATTTGGTGACTCTAGCTAAAAAACTGTGGGAGATATAGGCTTTTCTGATTTCTAAATGCGGTGGGGCTGGGGGCGGGATGGGTGGGCGTGGCTCCAAAACTTTGATGCAGTTCTTTTGGGGTCGTTACCAGCTATCTTCCTACCAAATTTGGTGGCTCTAGCTCCACTACTCTGGAAGATACACGCATTCCCGTTTTTAACGAAGCGTTGGGGCATCTGGGGGCGGCTAGGGCGGTATTGGTGGGCGTGGCATCCAAACTTTTGATGCAGTTTTTGGGGGGGTCATCATCATCTATCTTGGCACCAAATTTGGTGACTCTAGCTAAAAAACTGTGGGAGATATAGGCTCTTCTGATTTCTAAATGCGGGGGGGGGGGGGGGGGGGGGCTGGAAGCGGGATGGGTGGGCGTGGCTCCAAAACTTTGATGCAGTTCTTTTGGGGTCGTTACCAGCTATCTTCCTACCAAATTTGGTGGCTCTAGCTCCACTACTCTGGAAGATACACGCATTCCCGTTTTTAACGAAGCGTTGGGGCATCTGGGGGCGGCTAGGGCGGTATTGGTGGGCGTGGCATCCAAACTTTTGGTGCAGTTTTTGGGGGGTCATCATCAGCTAAATTGGCACCAAATTTGGTGGCTATAGCACAAAAACTGTGGGAGATATAGGCTTTTTTGACTTTAAAATGCGGAGGGTCTGGGGGCTAAATGGGGGAGCGTGGCTCCAAAATTCTTGATGCAGTTTTTTGGGGGTTGCTAGTAGCTATCTTCTTACCAAATTTGGTAGTTCTAGCTGTAAGGGTGTGTGAAATATGCGGATTTATCGTTTTTGAGTTATCGAATTTATCGATTTGCCAGCCCCCCAGTTATCGTAGAACCCCAATCTTGACACTTTAATTTACTATCCCATAGATAAAGAGAATTGGACAGTTTCAAATCCCTAGCTTGAAGGGTGTGGAAAAAACTTGCACATATACGGACGGACAGACGGACAGACGGACAGACACCATGACGGACATTGCACAAAACCAATATACTCTTTACCTTCGGTATCGAGTATAATAATTGAAAATCAGTGAACAAAAGAAAAAGTAAAAGAAATCAAACGATTTGAACGTGCACACGACACAGTTTCACTGCGCGAACAGTGATTACACCACACCCTGTACTGCATTGCAGCCCGGAGTTAATCCAACAACTTTAAGCTTCGAATTTGGGCATATTGAAAACTTGGTCTTCGTTCGCCTACTGAGCTTATCAAAGGTACGTGTAGCCAAATTCTGATCTGATCGACATTAGATACGTTTTACAGCCAAACCACATTTCCTCACCACTCAGCACCATATTCAGATCGCTCTCCACTACAATTTCGAGATTATTTGCATACATTGTCTAAAACAATTGGATGGTGTGCGTGGGAAGCAACGCAGCGCGGAGAAAATAATCCCCCTCTTCAGTCGCACACCCGATATCGAACGACAGTGTAGCGCGTATTTCATAGGCATATTTCGTGTCCAACACAGATGAATGGAAAAAAAAAACACGTTGAAGATCACTATCCTCGGCATAAACGTTATTTTATTAATTTTGTACCCAGCGTGCTATTTGCTTTTTATTGCTTTTGTTTGTGAGAAGTTTTGGTTTTGGTAGTTATTGAAAAAGAGAAAAACTGAATAAATATATAAATATCATACAGATAAATATAATAGTCGTACAGATCACCAAAGCCAATTGAGATAGGTCATAACGTAAATATATAAGCACAAATACGGACGCAATACGGACGCAACCGACTGCGGCATACTCGATACCAGTATTAAAACAGGTAAAAAGAGGCCTAATTGCAAAGGGGTACGGATGGGGCAGTGGTGTACGCTGCCTTAAAGATTCTCCCATGCAGATGGGGATGCCACCCACTATCTTCCTTCCAAATTTGGTGACTCTAGCTCAAAGTTTGTAAGAGCTGTGGAAAGGGGGGCTGGGGGCGGTATGGGTGGGTGTGGCATCTAAATTTTTACTGCAGATCTTTGCGAAATATCAAATTTGGTGACTCTAGCTCGAAGTTTGTATAAAGTGGGGAAAGGGGGGCTGGGGGCAGTATGGCTGGGGGTGGCATCCAAAGTTTTGATGCAGATCTTTGTGGAATGTCAATTGCTATCTTCATACCAAATCGGTGACTCTAGCTCGAAAATTGTAAAAGTGGGAAAAGGGGGGCTGTGGGCGGTATGGGTGGGCGTGGCATCCAAAGTTTTGATGCAGATCTGTGTGAAATGTCATTTGCTATCTTCATACCAAATTTGGTGACTCTAGCTCGAAAATTGTAAAACGTGGTGAAAAGGGGGCTGGGGGCGGTATGAGTGGGCGTGGCATCCAAAGTTTTGATGCAGATCTGTGTGGAATGTCAATTGCTATCTATATACCAAATTTGGTGACTCTAGCTAAATGTTTGTTAAAGGTGGGGAAAGGGGGGCGAAATGGGTAGGCGTGGCTCCAAAACTTTGATGCGGTTCTTTGGGGGTCGTTATCAGCTATCTTAATACCAAATTTGGAAGCTCTAGCTCCACAACTCTGGAAGATACACGCTTTCCCGTTTTTGACGAAGCGTTGGGGTGGATGGGGGCGGCTAGGGCAGTATCGGTAGGCGTGGCATCCAAACTTTTGATGCAGTTTTTGGGGGTTCATCACCACCTATCTTGGCACCAAATTTAGTGGCTTTAGCTCAAAAACTGTGGGAGACATAGACTTTTTTGACTTTAAAATGCGGGGGGGGGGGGGGGGGCTGGGGGCGGAATGGGTGGGTGTGGCTCCAAAATTCTTGATGCAGTTTTTTGGGGGTTGATAGTAGCTATCTTCTCACTAAACTTGGTAGTTCTAGCTGTAAGGATGTGCCCACCAATACCGCCCTAGCCGCCCCCAGATGCCCCAACGCTTCGTAAAAAACGGGAATGCGTGTACCTTCCAGTGTAGTGGAGCTAGAGCAACCAAATTTAGTAGGAAGATAGCTATTAACGACCCCAAAAGAACTGCATCAAAATTTTGGAGCCACGCCCACCCAACCCGCCCCCAGCCCCCCCGCATCTAGAAATCAGAAAAGCCTATATCTCCCACAGTTTTTTAGCTAGAGTCACCAAATTTGGTGCCAAGATAGATGATGATGACCCCCCAAAAACTGCATCAAAAGTTTGGATGCCACGCCCACCAATGCCGCCCTAGCCACCCCCATCTGCCCCAACGCTTCGTCAAAAACGGGAATGCGTGTATATTCCAGAGTAAAGGAGCTAGAGCCACCAAATTTGGTAGGAAGAAAGCTGGCAACGACCCCCAACAATCTGCATCAAAGTTTTGGATTCTAGCCCATCCATTCCGCCCCCCTTTCCCCACCTTATACAAACTTTGAGTTAGAGTCACCAAATTTGGTATGAAGGTAGCATTTGACATTCCACAAGGATCTGCAGCAAAAATTTGGATGCCACGCCCAAACATACCGCCCCCAGCCCCATAGCCCCCCTCTCCCCACTTTATACAAACTTCGAGCTAGAGTCACCAAATTTAGTATGAAGAGAGCAATTGACATCCCACATGGATCGGCAGCAAAAATTTGAATGCCACGCCCACCCATACCGCCCCAAGCCCCATAGCCCCCCTTTCACCACCTTTTACATGCTTCGAGCTAGAGTCACCAAATTTGGTATGAAGGTAGCATTTGACATTCCACAAGGATCTGCAGCAAAAATTTGGATGCCACGCCCAACCATACCGCCCCCAGCCCCATAGCCCCCCTCTCCCCACCTTATACAAACTTTGAGCTAGAGTCACCAAATTTGGTATGAAGGAAGCATTTGACATTCCACAAGGATCTGCAGCAAAAATTTGGTTGCCACGCCCAACCATACCGCCCCCAGCCCCCCTTTCCCCACTTTATACAAACTTTGAGCTAGAGTCACCAAGTTTGGTATGAAGGTAGCATTTGACATTCCACAAGGATCTGCAGCAAAAATTTGGATGCCACGCCCAACCATACCGCCCCCAGCCCCCCTTTCCCCACTTTATACAAACTTCGAGCTTGAGTCACCAAATTTGGTATGAAGATAGCAATTGACATCCCACATACATAGATCTGCACCAAAAATTTGAATGCCACGCCCAACCATACCGCCCCCAGCCTCCTTTCCCCACTTTCCCCACTTTTACAAACTTTGAGCTAGAGTCACCAAATTTGTTATGAAGATAGCAATTGACATTCCACAAAGATCTGCATCAAAAATTTGGATGCAATTCCACCCATACCGCCCCCAGCCCCCCTTTCCCCACTTTATACAAACTTCGAGCTAGAGTCACCAAATTTGGTATGAAGATAGCAATTGACATCCCACATGGATGGGCATCAAAATTTTTAATACTGGTATCGAGTATACCGCAGTCGGTTGCGTCCGACTGCAACGTTTCCACTTGTTTTTGATTATTTTGGTGCTTTAAGCATTATTAGTTTCTGAATGGATCCTCAAAATAATATAATGTGCTTTGAGTCGACTATTTGGTTACAAATTACAGCCTATCCTTTGATTCACAAATAGTTGAACTTTCAGAAACCTGGTTAAAAACCCAATATTTCTGATTATTTCGTTTTTCCTTCCAAATATAGTTTGTATAGATGCGATCGCACTTCCCGCAAGAGGGGTGGTGTTCTCATTGCTGTTGTTATTATGTGTTAAAATATTGCTAAACGGCCGTTCACTTTATGTTACTTGTTCTTATATTCCTCCTCATTCCGATACTAATATGTACTCATCTCATCTTAGTGCCCTGCAACTTGTTTCGTCATTGTTGTTGAAAGTGTTTGGTGAGATTAACTAGCCACATGTTGTACGTTTTGTGAATGAAACATCTTCGGCGGCATTACCAGTCACTTTTGATGATTTTTTCGATGGCCTACTGGAGTTAGGCGTATCGCAAGTTAAGTTGTTTCGGACTCAGACTGCAGTAATGCTAGTAGAATACCCCCTCTAGTGCTTCCGGAAGATACCTACCATCCAACTTTAGAACTATCCATCGAAAATCTTAACCCTATTTCAGTATCTAAAAATACTTTAAAAGCTCCTTGCTTTCGTAAAACTAACTTTACTAAATTAAATTATCTTCTTCAACATACTGATTGGTCACGTATTTATTTCTGTAGTGATATTTAAACTGCCATTGCCATATTTTATAGGACCTTGAGTTCGCTTTTGGATATTTGTGTTTCCCTCACTTGTTCTGAAAGTAATAATAAACCACCTTGGTTTACGAGGGCACTATCGAAATTGAAAAACGCGAAGACAAGATCATATAAAAAATTTCATAAATCGGGAACTACTATAGATTTATCTCTGTATTTTATAGCTAAATCTATATTTCTGTTAAAACATCTTGTTATCATAGACTAATAATGTAACAAGACGGGTCTTAAGAGCTGGAATGTTATGTTAATTAACATAAACGCAACCGATGGGCATGTACGTGGGGAAACAGCAAAAAGCCAGTATTCTTATCACTTGTTTACCTACTACACTCGCTACAATGTCAGCTGGTGCGAAGTCGGCCATCATTGTTTAGCTTTTTGTTGTGACTGCAAAGTGTGCGAAGCGCAAGGCATAATTAATTGTTGCCGCACTTCAGTTCTCTTGTTTTTGTCACAAAATTTGAAATCGGCAATTTAAGACTTTTGCTTCGATCTGCCTGCTGCTGCTCAACAAGAAAGGGTGGTATAGACTTTATATGAACTTTGTGCAATTCAATAGATGAACGTTAGGTACTTTAATATTATTTGAATTTTGTATGTTTATTTATATTATGGCAGTAAGTAACGACATTCATTACTAAAAAAACAAGTTGTTAATAATTTAATTAACTAACACTAAAGTAAACGTATTTTGTATTCATATACTGAAAATAAACTATTTGTTTAATAAAATTATTTATTTGAGTTTTATTGACTTTAATTGAATATTGGGACAAAGGGTATTTTTATTTTGTACAGCTTGTGCGTCGCATCTACGACAAGCCAGCACGTTGCTCGGTTTTTTTGAGTTCTGCTTTGCGTTCAGCGGCCTGTATATTAAAGGAGAGGCGGAGCGACAGCGGAAAGCAAAGACGGTAAAAATGTGTTAGTATGTGAATGCATGTGCGTTTGCTTTATTCTTGCTGGGCCTTTCGCGTTTTCGGCAAATGCTTTGGACAAGTGAATAGCCCAGGCCCACCAAAACTGCAAACATATGAAAACGCACATTTATATAAAAATATGTGTATGAAGTACGTTCAAATGTATGTATGCGTGGCTACGACGAGCCAGCACGTGTTGTTGTTGCGTTTTGCCTATTATCGGATGGCACACGCACATGCATACAGACAAAGATGAACTTGACCTACATTTTTTTGCAGTCAGCTGTATCCGTTTTGCCGGCGGCAAATTTAAAATATTTTTTGCATGTTAATATGTTATTATAAATGTATTTATATTCAAATTTGAAATGTATAATCAAATATATCATTAATTACTTTTAAGAAAATATGTAAAAAAATAATCAAAAATCATATATAAGAAATTGTAGTTTTATCATGACGATTTTTTTTAATAAAAAATAAAATAAATCTATAATTTTTTATAATAATAATAATTGCTGTATTTAAATAGTTGTATTGTATAAATGCCTATTTAATTTTGAAATTTATTTAAATTATTGTTATGAAACGATATTATATAGTAGTTATTCAATTTATTTATAATTTAAACTATGAATTTTTAAATGTTGTCATAAATTTAATTAAATTTACTGAAATATAATGATAATCAAAACAAGACAGTTATTTTTAATTGTTGTATTTAAATAGTTGTGTTGTGTGCGCTAAAAAACGCGTCAAAGATAAATAAAATGGTTTAGCAAACATATATATGTATCATAATTTTATATAAAATTTTGCATTTAAATGAAGAATTTAGTACAAAATGATAAATTGCATGTTTCAGTTTGGCATTATAACATGCAAAAATGAATTAACTTAGTTGCCTAGGCAACTAGCTAGATAGCACTGCACACCAGCAAGACAGCAGTGCAAAACAACAACAAAGCATATTAAACATGGCGGCCGATGTGTATTGTAAACAAAAAAGCAATAATCGAAACAAGCGCAGCTGCTCGTCATAAAGGGAAACCAACTTTTCTACTCTTTAGTGTGTATGCCAATCGGTTGCTGTTTTGTTTACAGCTCGTTAACATCAGCAATTCTTAAAACCCGTCTTTCTGTTAAATGGTCATTGCTTGTTATAGTAATTATCGTAATCATTGAAGACTAAACTTTTTACATGACCCTAAAAAGTTTTATAAATTTGTTGACTCAAATCGTAGGTATTCTTGCTTTCCATCCTCAGTTAACCTTGATAATACGAAAGCCAGTTCTGATCAGCCAGTAGCCGATCTATTTGCTGATTATTTTCAATCAGTATATTCAACGAATATGTATAGTAGCTGTGATTCCTACCCTTTTCAAGTCCAAACGTCGAATTGCATATGTGTCCCAGTTATTACTGAGTCTACGTTCTTGAGTAAATTTAACTCTATCAAACCTGGATACTTGCCTGGTCTGATGGAGTGCCAGGTTGTATACTTTGATACTACGTGGAAAAAATTATTCAAATTAATAAATTAAATAAATTATTTAACTGGGTTACCTGATAAATGGAAGGAATCCTTAACCATTCCACTCCATAAAAATTATTCTAAGTCAAACGTTTAAAATTATAGGGGTGTATCCAATTTGTCTGTCATTCTTAAAGTCTTTGAAAATATTATATGTTCTCACCTGCAACACGGATATAGTTCAATTATATCTCCTTATTAACACGGTTTTGTTAAGCGTAGATCTACTACCACTAAACTTCTTGAATTCACTTCGCTTGTTATCAAAGGTTTTCAGGGTAAAATGCAAGCTGACTTTGTTTACACCGATTTAAGTAAGCCATTAGATTCTGTAAGTATCTGTTGCAGTTATTGTGGACCTGGGCTTTGTTGTGATTTTTGATGTTTTGTTTCGGCTGGATACCATAAGCATGTGTGTGTGTTCCTGTATATCTCCATGGGCATATATAAATGTATGCGTAGCATTTGCCTTGGCATTCATTGACCTTTTTCTACTGAAGATGATGAATAAAATTTGGAGCATATTTGTATTTTTCCTACAAAATCTAAAGAAAAACAATGTTCCAAGGCGTTAAAATATCATATTGGTGCTGATAGATTATTTGCAGGAACAAGCGAACAGAATATAAGCAAGCGTATAATAAGTAAGAGGAAGAAGAACTTTTAGAAATTCTCAAAAATAATCTGCTACCAAATATTCGCCAACAGTTACTGAACTGAACCTATACATACTATTAATGACTTACGAAGGTTATCTCAGATGCTAGAGTCATTTGTTCAGGAATTGTAGTGCCCAGAACGCGCACTAAAGCAACTTCGTAAGTTTGCAGTCTGGAAGAGCGCAACGATAATTGGGAAAGCAAGAGGAAAAAATAGCACACATAGAAATTGCTGTCATTAGTGGTTCGCAAAAGTTGCCTACTTGTTGGCACTGTAATGAAGTCGGTCATAGTTGAAAAATCTGTTTAGCAGAGCGCAGTATCTTTTGCTACGGATGTGGCACGCCCAATGTTTGTAAGCCACAATGTACAAAATGTTTAAGTCGCCTGATGGAAAACCGTCAGACGGGTGCATCCAACTCCATCCGAATGCCCCCAAACACTCAGGGTCACCAGAAAAATTAAAGCAAAGTAAGATTTTAGTAAGACCGTCAGCTGAGGGCTCTAAAGAAATCTTACCTCCCCATCTTATTCCGTATCATGAACGATTAAATAATTATATGGAAGCATGGAAGTTCGTAACAGAATATTGCATGATGAATCTAGGTGTCCTAAACAAAAACATATTAGCCTTAGAATTAGAAATTACTTTAAGCAGATTAAAAACGATAACCAAAAGCTTGTTTCGGCAATCATCAGTAATTTTCATAATCTGCGAAGTTATGCAGAAGTATCTTTTTTGGATTGCCATGAACAAGGTCTTTTGGATACTGGAGCCAATGTTAGTTGCATAGGACCTGACATAGCAAATGAGCCATTCGATAAATTTCCCCAATTCAGACGAATTAAGGATCATGTGCAAACAGCAGATGGCCATGCTCACGAATTAATAGGTGTACTTAATGTCATAGTTAAATACAAACAGATGCAAAAACACGATAAAATGTATATCATTCCATCTATTAAGCAGAGACTAATTCTTGGAATTGATTTTTGGAGATTGTTTGAGCTAGCTCCCAATGTTATTAGCTCTAAAAATATTAAATCTGAATGACTGGAGTCAAATGACCCAACAAAAAACCGTTTAACCGCAGTTCAACAGCAAAAATCGGATAAAGTAAAACAATTATTTTCAAATCGCGCCCAAGCCTTTGACGCACCACATTGACATAGCTCAGGCAATGCCTGTAAAATAACGTTTCTATCCCGTCAGCCCAGTCGTTGCAAAATTGCTGTATCAAGAAATTGATAGAACGTTGTCCCTTGATGTGATAGGGCCTTCAACTAGCGCTTGAAGTTCCTCTACCCGCTCGGTTTTGAAACCTAATAAAATTCGTTTATGCCTCGATGCAAGGAAGCTTAATGCTGTCACCAAGAAAGTTGCTTATCTTTTGCATAATATTGACGGAATTATGGCTAGACTCCCAAAGGAAAACATTATCTAAAAATTAGACTTGAATAATGCGAATTGGCAAATAAGATTGACTGAGAAAGCTTAACCATTGACCGCGTTCACTGTCCCTGATAGGCCTCGCTATCAGTTCAAAGTCATTCCATTCGGGTTATGTAACGCACCTTCTACCATGTGTAGATTAATGGATAGTAAAATTCCACCTGATTTACGGTATTGTGACTTAGGTTATCTGGATAACCTTTGCGTAGTCTCAGAAGATTTTAATTCACATATCGCAGTACTTGTTCGACTGGCAGAAGAATTTCGAAAAGCCAACCCAACGTTGAATGTGGATAAGAGCCAATTTTGTGTAACTAGCGTAAGCTACTTAGACTACATTGTTGGCAAAGGAGGAACTTTTACTGTTCCGGATATGATTTCATGCATCCGCAATTGGCCATCGCCAAAGAATTTAAAGAAAGTTAGAGGTTTTCTTGGTGTTTGTGGTTGGTAACACAGATTTATATAAAACTTCTCGGATATCACCTGTCCCATCGCTGACGTGTTATCGTCAAAAAAGAAGTTCACTTGGACTTCGGAAGCCAAACTTGCAATGGACAAATTATAAAATATTTTGACGTCAGCACCGATTTTGCATAATCCTGACTCAAGTAAGTAATTTTTTCTCCATTGATGTTGGCATAGGAGCTTTATTAGTGCAGCTAACCAACCAAAATGAGGAAGTTCTTATAGCACTCAAGTCGAAAAAGCTGAGTCGCGCACAGAGAAATTACAGCGTCACCGAACGCGAATGCTTAGCTGTTATACTTGGTATAAAAAAATTTAGTTGTTATTTGTAGCTACAAGAATTCGAGGTTTTAACTGACCATTCTAGCTTAATTTGACTAATGTGACAACAGAATGTGTCAGATAGACTCGCTCGGTGGACTTTTCGGTTCCAACAGTTTAAGTTTTCGATGTCACATCGTAAAGGAAAGAATCATATTGTCCCCGATGCGCTCTCCCGTCTTTGTGAAGACGAAATTGCTGCATTGAACATGGGCCCTATTATCGATTTAAAATCAGCAGCCTTTAGTAGTCTAGAATGTACAGATTTGAAAGCTAAATTGTCAAGTCAAAATAAGTCAAAATTTCCCGATATTAAAATAATTCCCCAGTTCGTGTATATTCGCACCGAACATGTCTCTGGTGAGCCCCAAATGAACTCTTTGGGTCTCCGAAGAGCTTAGAGAAAATGCAATTGTTCAAGCACACGACAGTATTACGTCAGCTCACGGGGCTTTTTTGGCCAGGGCTAGCATATGATGTTAAAAATTATATTCGTAAATGTGAGGCGTGCAAAACTACTAAAGCCCCAATTTCACGCTCCGTCCTCCTATGGCATCACAAAGTCCCACGTGTAGACCGTTTCAGCGTATATATATTGATTTATTAGGCCCATATCCAAGAACTAAAAATGGTAATATTGGCTTGCTAATAATTTCATCAATCCCTTCATCAATCCCTTGGCTGCTCCCCACAAAAAGTCTTGTTTGGAGTGGATATAATAATACATGGAACTATCGGCTGTTACAGAATGTATCGATATTAGAGGAGTCTATCGTTCCTATAGACAGATCAGATCGTCTGGAATTATTGCGAAAGGATATTGCATCGAGCATCAAAAGGCGTGTGAACGCAATGTAAAGCAGTATAATTTAAGATTAAATCCAGTCTCCTTTCGAGAAGGACAAGAAATCTTCCTTAGAAATTTTGCATTAAGCAAGTTTAGTCAAAACTTTAATGTGAAACTCGCCCTACAATTTAGTAAATGTAGAAATAGTTATTATCTCTTAGAGGATTTGCAAGGACGAGAAATTGGAAAATACCATGCAAAGGATCTCAGAAGATAATTCCCGCTAATATTACGTCTATCGGTGTCAGATTATCGCGTGGTGGCACAATTCATGAATGTAGCATTATCGTACTGGTTGAGTTAACAAAAACAGAAGTGAAAATTTTGTTGCCTAGATTGCCGAAATTCAGGCAAACACTCAAACCATGTTAAGCTTTAGTAGTCCCGTTACATTGTTCATTAGACTCTCACCTTTCAAGTCTCTCTTTCGATCATGATATTCCAATCAGAGCTTTGGTTGAAGCATAAGCGAACGCTAAGAAGAGCAAATAACTGCACTTCGACCGAAAAAGCTCTGGAAGGAGTTATTATAAAAAGTTAAGAAAGCTGGTACATTCTTGGTTTTCAGCTTTTGATCTGATAACATCGCTGTGTTGCTAAAATATATATTTTCCAACCACGTGTTGTTAAATATTAAAAATCGTGGTTGAAAATAATTGAAAATCAGTGAACAAAAGAAAAAGTAAAAGAAAACAAACGATTTGAACGTGCACACGACACAGTTTCACAGCGCGAACAGTGATTACACCAGACCCTGTACTGCATTGCAGCCCGGAGTTAATCCAACAACTTTAAGCTTCGAATTTGGGCATATTGAAAACTTGGTCTTCGTTCGCCTACTGAGCTTATCAAAGGTACGTGTAGCCAAATTCTGATCTGATCGACATTAGATACGTTTTACAGCCAAACCACATTTCCTCACCACTCAGCACCATATTCAGATCGCTCTTCACTACAATTTCGAGATTATTTGCATACATTGTCTAAAACAATTGGATGGTGTGCGTGGGAAGCAACGCAGCGCGGAGAAAATAATCCCCCTCTTCAGTCGCACACCCGATATCGAACGACAGTGTAGCGCGTATTTCATAGGCATATTTCGTGTCCAACACAGATGAATGGAAAAAAAAACACGTTGAAGATCACTATCCTCGGCATAAACGTTATTTTATTAATTTTGTACCCAGCGTGCTATTTGCTTTTTATTGCTTTTGTTTGTGACAAGTTTTGGTTTTGGTAGTTATTGAAAAAGAGAAAAACTGAATAAATATATAAATATCATACAGATAAATATAATAGTCGTACAGATCACCAAAGCCAATTGAGATAGGTCATAACGTAAATATATAAGCACAAATACGGACGCAATACGGACGCAACCGACTGCGGCATACTCGATACCAGTATTAAAACAGGTAAAAAGAGGCCTAATTGCAAAGGGGTACGGATGGGGCAGTGGTGTACGCTGCCTTAAAGATTCTCCGATGCAGATGGGGATGCCACCCACTATCTTCCTTCCAAATTTGGTGACTCTAGCTCAAAGTTTGTAAGAGCTGTGGAAAGGGGGGCTGGGGGCGGTATGGGTGGGTGTGGCATCTAAATTTTTACTGCAGATCTTTGCGAAATATCAAATTTGGTGACTCTAGCTTGAAGTTTGTAAAAAGTGGGGAAAGGGGGGCTGGGGGCAGTATGGCTGGGCGTGGCATCCAAAGTTTTGATGCAGATCTTTGTGGAATGTCAATTGCTATCTTCATACCAAATCGGTGACTCTAGCTCGAAAATTGTAAAAGTGTGAAAAGGTGGGCTGTGGGCGGTATGGGTGGGCGTGGCATCCAAAGTTTTGATGCAGATCTGTGTGAAATGTCATTTGCTATCTTCATACCAAATTTGGTGACTCTAGCTTGAAAATTGTAAAACGTGGTGAAAAGGGGGCTGGGGGCGGTATGAGTGGGCGTGGCATCCAAAGTTTTGATGCAGATCTGTGTGGAATTTCAATTGCTATCTTCATACCAAATTTGGTGACTCTAGCTAAATGTTTGTGAAAGGTGTGGAGAGTGGGGCGAAATGGGTAGGCGTGGCTCCAAAACTTTGATGAAGATTTTTGAATGTCGTTGCAAGCTATCTTCCTACAAAATTTGGTGGCTCTAGCCTCACAACTCTGGAAGATACACGCGTTCCCGTTTTTGACGAAGCGTTGGGGAGGATGGGGACGGCTAGGGCAGTATTGGTGGGCGTGGCTTCCAAACTTTTGATGCAGTTTTTGGGGAGTCATCATCACCTATATTGGCGCCAAATGTGGTGGCTCTAGCTTAAAAACTGTGGGAGATATAGCTATTTCTGATTACAAAATGCGGGGGGCTGGGGCGGAATGGGTGGGCATGGCTCAAAAACTTTGATGCGGTTCTTTGGGGGTCGTTACCAGCTATCTTAATACATAATTTGGAGGCTCTAGCTCCACAACTCTGGAAGATACACGCATTCCCGTTTTTTACGAAGCGTTGGGGTGGATGGGGGCGGCTAGGGCAGTATCGGTAGGCGTGGCATCCAAACTTTTGATGCAGTTTTTGGGGAGTCATCATCACCTATCTTGGCACCAAATTTAGTGGCTTTAGCTCAAAAACTGTGGGAGACATAGACTTTTTTGACTTTCAAATGCGGCGGGGGGGGGGGGGGGGGGGGGGCTGGGGGCGGAATGGGTGGGCGTGGCTCCAAAATTCTTGATTCAGTTTTTTGGGGGTTGATAGTAGCTATCTTCTCACTAAACTTGGTAGTTCTAGCTGTAAGGATGTGCGAAATATGTGGACTTATCGGCTTTGAGTAATAGTTAAGTTGAATATGACTTCTTAAAGCAATTTAGATATCCTGGTGACATCAAGCTAAATCACTAATAATTTTTAAAGGGGTCTTTCGTTAATCGAAACAATGAAAGAGAAGCCTGAGTCGAATGACAGCATAGATTCCGCAATGTTTCGTGAATACGATGATAATAAGCTGCCCCCAGCTTTAATTCCATTGTATGTTAAATATATACGGTTTGATAATAGGCGTTTGTCCTATTGGTTATTTTTGATTATTTTGGTGCTTTAAGCATTATTAGTTTCTGAATGGATCCTCAAAATAATATTATGTGCTGTGAGTCGACGATTTGGTTACAAGTTACAGCCTATCCTTTGATTCACAAATAGTTGAACTTTCAGAAACCTGGTTAAAAACCCAATATTTCTGATTATTTCGTTTTTCCTTCCAAATATAATTTGTATAGATACGATCGCACTCCCCGCAAGGGGGGTGGTGTTCTCATTGCTGTTGTTATTATGTGTTAAAATATTGCTAAACGGCCGTACACTTTATGTTACTTGTTCTTATATTCCTCCTCATTCCGATACTAATATGTACTCATCTCATCTTAGTGCCCTGCAACTTGTTTCGTCATTGTTGTTGAAAGTGTTTGGTGATTTTAACTAGCCACATGTTGTACGTTTTGCGAATGAAACATCTTCGGCGGCATTACCAGTCACTTTTGATGATTTTATCGATGGCCTACTGGAGTTAGGCGTATCGCAAGTTAAGTTGTTTTGGACTCAGACTGCAGTAATGCTTGTTCTGAAAGTGATAATAAACCACCTTGGTTTACGAGGGCACTATCGAAATTGAATAACGCGAAGACAAGATCATATAAAAAATTTCATAAATATCTCTGTATTTTATAGCTAAATCAATATTTCTGTTAACACATCTTGTTAAAGTAATTATCGTAATCATTGAAGACTAAACTTTTTACATGACCCTAAAAAGTTTTATAAATTTGTTGACTCAAATCGTAAGTATTCTTGCTTTCCATCCTAAGTTAACCTTGATAATACGAAAGCCAGTTCTGATCAGCCAGTAGCCGATTAATTTGCGGATTATTTTCAATCAGTATATTCAACGAATATGTATAGTAGCTGTGATTCCTACCCTTTTCAAGTCCAAACGTCGAATTGCATATGTGTCCCAGTTATTACTGAGTCTACGTTCTTGCATGAATTTAACTCTATCAAACCTGGATACTTGCTTGGACCTGATGAAGTGCCAGGTTGTATACTTTGATACTACGTGGAAAAAATTATTCAAATTAATAAATTAAATAAATTATTTAACTGGGTTACCTGATATATGGAAGAAATCCTTAACCATTCCACTCCATAAAAATTATTCTAAGTCAAACGCTTAAAATTATAGGGGTGTATCCAGTTTGTCTGTCATTCTTAAAGTAACATAACATAAGAAAATATTATATGTTCTCAACTGCAACACGGATATAGTTCAATTATATCTCCTTATCAACACGGTTTTGTTAAGCGTAGATCTACTACCACTAAACTTCTTGAATTCACTTCGCTTGTTATCAAAGGTTTTCAGGGTAAAATGCAAGCTGACTTTGTTTACACCGATTTAAGTAAGCCATTAGATTCTGTAAGTATCTGTTGCAGTTATTGTGGACCTGGGCTTTGTTGTGATTTTTGATGTTTTGTTTCGGCTGGATACCATAAGCATGTGTGTGTGTTCCTGTATATCTCCATGGGCATATATAAATGTATGCGTAGCATTTGCCTTGGCATTCATTGACCTTTTTCTACTGAAGATGATGAACAAAATTTGGAGCATATTTGTATTTTTCCTACAAAATCTAAAGAAAAACAATGTTCCAAGGCATTAAAATATCATATTTTGTGCTGATAGATTATTTGCAGGAACAAGCGAACAGGAAATAAGCAAGCGTATAGTAAGTTAGAGGAAGAAGAACTTTTAGAAATTCTCAAAAATAATCTGCTACCAAATATTCGCCAACAGTTACTGAACTGAACCTATACATACTATTAATCACTTACGAAGGTTATCTCAGATGCTAGAGTCATTTGTTCAGGAATTGTAGTGCCCAGAACGCGCACTAAAGCAACTTCGTAAGTTTGCAGTCTGGAAGAGCGCAATGATAATTGGGAAAGCAAGAGGAAAAAATATCACACATAGAAATTGCTGTCATTAGTGGTTCGCAAAAGTTGCCTACTTGTTGGCACTGTTATGAAGTCGGTCATATTTGAAAAAACTGTTTAGCAGAGCGCAGTATCTTTTGCTACGGATGTGGCACGCCCAATGTTTGTAAGCCACAATGTACAAAATGTTTAAGTCGCCTGATGGAAAACCGTCAGACGGGTGCATCCAACTCCATCCGGATGCCCCCAAACACTCAGGGTCACCAGAAAAATTAAAGCAAAGTAAGATTTTAGTAAGACCGTCAGCTGAGGGCTCTAAAGAAATCCTACCTCCCCATCTTATTCCGTATCATGAACGATTAAATAATTATATGGAAGCATGGAAGTTCGTAACAGAATATTGCATGATGAATCTAGGTGTCCTAAACAAAAACATAGTAGCCTTAGAATAAGAAATTACTTTAAGCAGATTAAAAACGATAATCAAAAGATTGTTTCGGCAATCATCAGTAATTTTCATAATCTGCAAAGTTATGCAGAAGTATCTTTTTTGGATTGCCATGAACAAGGTCTTTTGGATACTGGAGCCAATGTTAGTTGCATAGGACCTGACATAGCAAATGAGCCATTCGATAAATTTCCCCAATTCAGAAGAATTAAGGCTCATGTGCAAACAGCAGATGGCCATGCTCTCGAATTAATAGATGCAAAAACACGATAAAATGTATATCATTCCATCTATTAAGCAGAGACTAATTCTTGGAATTGATTTTTGGAGATTGTTTGAGCTAGCTCCCAATGTTATTAGCTCTAAAAATATTAAATCTGAATGACTGGAGTCAAATGACCCAACAAAAAACCGTTTAACCGCAGTTCAACAGCAAAAATCGGATAAAGTAAAACAATTATTTTCAAATCGCGCCCAAGCCTTTGACACACCACATTGACATAGCTCAGGCAATGCCTGTAAAATAACGTTAATATACCGTCAGCCCAGTCGTTGAAAAATTGCTGTATCAAGAAATTGATAGAACGTTGTCCCTTGATGTGATAGAGCCTTCAACTAGCGCTTGGAGTTCCTCTACCCGCTCGGTTTTGATACCTAATAAAATTCGTTTATGCCTCGATACAAGGAAGCTTAATGCTGTCAACAAGAAAGTGGCTTATCCTTTGCATAATATTGACGGAATTATGGCTAGACTCCCAAAGGCAAACATTATCTAAAAATTAGACTTGAATAATGCGAATTGGCAAATAAGATTGACTGAGAAAGCTTAACCATTGACCGCGTTCACTGTCCCTGATAGGCCTCACTATCAGTTCAAAGTCATGCCATTCGGGTTATGTAACGCACCTTCTACCATGTGTAGATAAATGGATAGTAAAATTCCACCTGATTTACCGTTATCTGGATTACCTTTCCGTAGTCTCAGAAGATTTTAATTCACATATCGCAGTACTTGTTCGACTGGCAGAAGAATTTCGAAAAGCCAACCCAACGTTGAATGTGGATAAGAGCCAATTTTGTGTAACTAGCGTAAGCTACTTAGACTACATTGTTGGCAAAGGAGGAACTTTTACTGTTCCGGATATGATTTCATGCATCCGCAATTGGCCATCGCCAAAGAATTTAAAGAAAGTTAGAGGTTTTCTTGGTGTTTGTGGTTGGTAACACAGATTTATATAAAACTTCTCGGATATCACCTGTCCCATCGCTGACGTGTTATCGTCAAAAAATAAGTTCACTTGGACTTCGGAAGCCAAACTTGCAATGGACAAATTATAAAATATTTTGACGTCAGCACCGATTTTGCATAATCCCGACTTAAGTAAGCCATTTTTTTTCCAGTGATGTTGGCATAGGAGCTTTATTAGTGCAGCTAACCAACCAAAATGAGGAAGTTCTTATAGCACTCAAGTCGAAAAAGCTGAGTCGCGCACAGAGAAATTACAGCGTCACCGAACGCGAATGCTTAGCTGTTATACTTGGTATAAAAAAATTTAGTTGTTATTTGTAGCTACAAGAATTCGAGGTTTTAACTGACCATTCTAGCTTAATTTGACTAATGTGACAACAGAATGTGTCAGATAGACTCGCTCGGTGGACTTTTCGGTTCCAACAGTTTAAGTTTTCGATGTCACATCGTAAAGGAAAGAATCATATTGTCCCCGATGCGCTCTCCCGTCTTTGTGAAGACGAAATTGCTGCATTGAACATGGGCCCTATTATCGATTTAAAATCAGCAGCCTTTAGTAGTCTAGAATGTACAGATTTGAAAGCTAAATTGTCAAGTCAAAATAAGTCAAAATTTCCCGATGTTAAAATAATTCCCCAGTTCGTGTATATTCGCACCGAACATGTCTCTGGTGAGCCCCAAATGAACTCTTTGGGTCTCCGAAGAGCTTAGAGAAAATGCAATTGTTCAAGCACACGACAGTATTACGTCAGCTCACGGGGCTTTTTTGGCCAGGGCTAGCATATGATGCTAAAAATTATATTCGTAAATGTGAGGTGTGCAAAACTACTAAAGCCCCAATTTCACGCTCCGTCCTCCTATGGCATCACAAAGTCCCACGTGTAGACCGTTTCAGCGTATATATATTGATTTATTAGGCCCGTATCCAAGAACTAAAAATGGTAATATTGGCTTGTTAATAGTTTTAGACCAATTTAGCAACTATCATTGGTTACATCCATTAAAGAAGTTTACGTCCAGTTCTATCACAGAGTTTTTGCTAAAAGTCATCTTTCATGGGTTCGGAGTGCTGGAAACTATTGTAAGTGATGTTGGATCCCAATTTAAGTCGAATGACTTTAATGCATTTCTAACTGAATTGGGCATTCAGCATGTTTATACCGCTGTCTATTTCCCTCAAAGCAATGCTGCGGAACGGGTTAATCGCTCATTGCTTGCTGCAGTCAGTTCGTATATGAAAATCGTCATATTTCAGCCATTTCTTGCGCTTTAAGGTCCTCCCTTCATCAATCCCTTGGCTGCTCGCCACAAAAAGTCTTGTCTGGAGTGGATATAATAATACATGGAACTATCGGCTGTTACAGAATGTATCGATATTAGAGGAGTCTATCGTTCCTATAGACAGATCAGATCGTCTGGAATTATTGCGAAAGGATATTGCATCGAGCATCAAAAGGCGTGTGAACGCAATGTAAAGCAGTATAATTTAAGATTAAATCCAGTCTCCTTTCGAGAAGGACAAGAAATCTTCCTTAGAAATTTTGCATTAAGCAAGTTTAGTCAAAACTTTAATGTGAAACTCGCCCTACAATTTAGTAAATGTAGAAATAGTTATTATCTCTTAGAGGATTTGCAAGGACGAGAAATTGGAAAATACCATGCAAAGGATCTCAGAAGATAATTCCCGCTAATATTACGTCTATCGGTGTCAGATTATCGCGTGGTGTAATGGTCGAAGTTTATGGCACAATTCATGAATGTAGCATTATCGTACTGGTTGAGTTAACAAAAACAGAAGTGAAAATTTTGTTGCTTAGATTGCCGAAATTCAGGAAAACGCTCAAACCATGTTAAGCTTCAGTAGTCCCGTTACATTGTTCATTAGACTCTCACCTTTCAAGTCTCTCTTTCGATCATGATATTCCAATCAGAGCTTTGGTTGAAGCATAAGCGAACGCTAAGAAGAGCAAATAACTGCACTTCGACCGAAAAAGCTCTGGAAGGAGTTATTATAAAAAGTTAAGAAAGCTGGTACATTCTTGGTTTTCAGCTTTTGATCTGATAACATCGCTGTGTTGCTAAAATATATATTTTCCAACCACGTGTTGTTAAATATTAAAAATCGTGGTTGAAAATAATTGAAAATCAGTGAACAAAAGAAAAAGTAAAAGAAATCAAACGATTTGAACGTGCACACGACACAGTTTCACTGCGCGAACAGTGATTACACCACACCCTGTACTGCATTGCAGCCCGGAGTTAATCCAACAACTTTAAGCTTCGAATTTGGGCATATTGAAAACTTGGTCTTCGTTCGCCTACTGAGCTTATCAAAGGTACGTGTAGCCAAATTCTGATCTGATCGACATTAGATACGCTTTACAGCCTCACCACTCAGCACCATATTCAGATCGCTCTTCACTACAATTTCGAGATTATTTGCATACATTGTCTGAAAAAATTGGATGGTGTGCGTGGGAAGCAACGCAGCGCGGAGAAAATAATCCCCCTCTTCAGTCGCACACCCGATATCGAACGAAAGTGCAGCGCTGATTTCATGGGCATATTTCGTGTCCAACACAGATGAATGGAAAAAAACACGTTGAATATCACTATCCTCGGCATAAACGTAGTTTTATTAATTTTGTTCCCAGCGTGCTATTTGCATTTCATTGCTTTTGTTTGTGACAAGTTTGGTTTTGGTAGTTATTGAAAAAGAAAAAAAAAGAATAAATATATGAATATCATACAGATAAATATAATAGTCGTACAGATCACCAAAGCAAATTGAGATAGTTCATAACGTAAATATATAAGCACAAATACAGTACGAAACAAGTGGAAACGTTGTAGTCGGACGCAACCGACTGCGGCATACTCGATACCAGTATTAAAACAGGTAAAAAGAGGCTCAAAGTTTGTAAGAGCTGTGGAAGGGGGGCTGGGGGCAGTATGGGTGGGTGTGGCATCTAAATTTTTACTGCAGATCTTTGCGAAATATCAATTGTTATCTTCATACCAAATTTTGTGACTCTGGCTAAATGTTTGTTAAAGGTGGGGAAAGGGGGGTGAAATGGGTAGGCGTGGCTCCAAAACTTTGATGAAGATTTTTGGGGGTCGTTTCCAGCTATTTTCCTACAAAATTTGGTAGCTTTATCCTCACAACTCTGGAAGATACAGGTTTTCCCGTTTTTGACGAAGCGTTGGAGTGGATGGGGGCGGCTATGGCAGTATCGGTAGGCGTGGCATCCAAACTTTTGATGCAGTTTTTGGGGGTTCATCATCACCTATCTTGGCACCAAATTTAGTGGCTATAGCTCAAAAACTGTGGGAGACATATACTTTTTTGACTTTAAAATGACTTTAAAATGTCTGCATGGCTGCATTCACAACATACGCCAAGTTGAATGAATTCGAATTGAATTGAGTTGAGTGAGTGCGAAGCACAAAACGAAACGAATGAATATGAACATCGATGCGTGTTGCTTCATTCCATACGGCACTCAGTAAAAATGAATTAGAATAAATGAAGCGTAAAACGGAATGAACAATTTGGCAAAGCCGAAGACATTCGAGTTACTCGATTTGTAATATTGTGAAGCACGCGGTCATCAAAAATGGACGGGGGTAAAAAAGCGGACGAAATTATATGTTGTTTGTGTTTCGCTGTTGTTTTTATGCATATAATATATGTATTTTGGTTTATATCTCTACATTGACTTTCGTTTTTTCCATTCTTTTATTTTCCTACGCACGAAAACAAAAAACAACAACAAGCCGGCGTGGCATTCGAATGCATTCGAAACGCAAACTCTTTTTCTCACGCATTCCCACCCTTTTATACCCTTAACCCATAAAATGGGTAAATAAGGGTATAATGGTTTTGTGCAAAAGTATGTAACAGGCAGAAGGAAGCATCTCCGACCCTATAAAGTGTATATATTCTTGATCAGCATCAACAGCCGAGACGATATAGCCATGTCCGTCTGTCCGTCTGTCTGTCCGTCTGTCCGTCTGTCCGTCTGTATGAACGCGTGGATCTCAGAGACTACAAGAGCTAGAGCCTTCTGATTTTGTATTTAAGTTCTCCTATACCATGAGCAGAACAAGTTTGCTTTAAATTATCGATAACTATTCTGGTTTCCGATATACACATGGAATCGATAACAATAAAATACCAAAAATGAGGGTTGAAGTAATGGATAATGATAGAACTTTTCTGAAAATTTCGTCCAAATCGGTTGAGAAACACCGGAGATATTGAACTTAATCGATGGAAGCTAAGCCAGTATACCAAAGTCTTATATAAATTAAATATATTTATTGCAACTGGATTCAGGGTATCTTCTAGTCAGGCTCTCCCGACTAGAGCCTTCTTACTTGTTTCGTTTGAATGTTGTGCGACCGAGTCTGACGCGAGCACACTCATTCACTCAAATTTGTTCGGTCTTGCATTCAAATTCACTCAACTCATTTTGCGCATTGTTCGTTCGAACATGTTATTTTTGCCATTCATGCAGACCTCTATTATCTATATACTACTATACCATCTACTATACTACGCGTAGATTATGATTTTGTAAAATTAAGGAAGACAAAAATTTAATTAATAATTAATTAATTAATTAATTAATAATTAAGTTTAAAATTTTTATAATCTACGATATCTACTTAAAATGAATCAAGGAAAATATCTAATTTTGAAGTAAAACTGAATTATTGAATATTAGACTATATCAATAAGTTTATTTCGATTTGTTTATATACTAAGAAAAGAATTGATGAAAATTAAAATGAAGAATTATTTAACCAGTTTAGTATTGAAAATGCAAGTTATGGTTTTAATTATTCTTTGGTGTTCATTTAACCAATTCATTACCACTACGTAAACTAGTTAAGTTGAAGATGACTTCGTAAAGCTATTTAGATATCCTGGTGACATGAAGCTGAATCACTAATAATTTTTAAAGGGGTCTTTCGTTAATCAAAACAAAGAAAGATAAGCCTGAGTCGAATGACAGCATAGATTCCGCAATGTTTCGTGAATACGATGATAATAAGCTGCCCCCAGCTTTAATTCCATTGTATGTTAAATATATACGGTTTGATAATAGGCTTTTGTCCTATTGGTTATTTTTGATTATTTTGGTGCTTTAAGCATTATTAGTTTCTGAATAGATCCACAAAATAATATTATGTGCTGTGAGTCGACGATTTGGTTACAAGTTACCCCCCAACATCACGAAAGAGTTAGGTTTTATAGGGTCCCAATCGTAACTAAGATTACGCTCGAGGCACAGTTAAGGTTACAATTTTGTGGTTCAAAAGTTTAAATTTAAACATGCCCGAAGCATATCTTTTTTCAAGCTGAGTGTTCTGCCCGAACTTTTCTCGACAATTTGTTCTAAAAAAATTTGGATGCCGCAGCGGTATTAGGATTAGTAGCGCGCCACCTGTTAGCCACCCTGTTGCCTCCACCTCGGCGGCAAAAATATAAAAAACAAGTGGAAACGTTGCAGTCGGACGCAACCGACTGCGGTATACTCGATACCAGTATTAAAAATTTTGATGCCCATCCATGTGGGATGTCAATTGCTATCTTAATACCAAATTTGGTGACTCTAGCTCGAAGTTTGTATAAAGTGGGGAAAGGGGGGCTGGGGGCGGTATGGGTGGAATTGCATCCAAATTTTTGATGCAGATCTTTGTGGAATGTCAATTGCTATCTTCATAACAAATTTGGTGACTCTAGCACAAAGTTTGTAAAAGTGGGGAAAGTGGGGAAAGGGGGGCTGGGGGCGGTATGGTTGGGCGTGGCATTCAAATTTTTGCTGCAGATCTATGTGGGATGTCAATTGCTATCTTCATACCAAATTTGGTGACTCTAGCTCGAAGTTTGTATAAAGTGGGGAAAGGGGGGCTGGGGGCGGTATGGTTGGGCGTGGCATCCAAATTTTTGCTGCAGATCCTTGTGGAATGTCAAATGCTACCTTCATACCAAATTTGGTGACTCTAGCTCAAAGTTTGTATAAGGTGTGGAGAGGGGGGCTATGGGGCTGGGGGCGGTATGGTTGGGCGTGGCATCCAAATTTTTGCTGCAGATCCTTGTGGAATGTCAAATGCTACCTTCATACCAAATTTGGTGACTCTAGCTCGAAGCATGTAAAAGGTGGTGAAAGGGGGGCTATGGGGCTTGGGGCGGTATGGGTGGGCATGGCATTCAAATTTTTACTGCCGATCCATGTGGGATGTCAATTGCTCTCTTCATACCAAATTTGGTGACTCTAGCTCGAAGTTTGTATAAAGTGGGGAAAGGAGGGCTATGGGGCTGGGGGCGGTATGTTTGGGCGTGGCATCCAAATTTTAGCTGCAGATCCTTGTGGAATGTCAAATGCTACCTTCATACCAAATTTGGTGACTCTAGCTCAAAGTTTGTATAAGGTGGGGAAAGGGGGGCGGAATGGATGGGCTAGGCTCCAAAACTTTGATGCAGATTGTTGGGGGTCGTTGCCAGCTATCTTCCTACCAAATTTGGTGGCTCTAGCTCCACTACTCTGGAAGATACACGCATTCCCGTTTTTTACGAAGCGTTGGGGCATCTGGGGGCGGCTAGGGCGGTATTGGTGGGCGTGGCATCCAAACTTTTGATGCAGTTTTTGGGGGGTCATCATCATCTATCTTGGCACCAAATTTGGTGACTCTAGCTAAAAAACTGTGGGAGATATAGGCTCTTCTGATTTCTAAATGTGGGGGGGCTGGGGGCGGGATGGGTGGGCGTGGCTCCAAAACTTTGATGCAGTTCTTTTGGGGTTGTTACCAGCTATCTTCTTACCAAATTTGGTGGCTCTGGCTCCACTACTCTGGAAGATACACGCATTCCCGTTTTTTACGAAGCGTTGGGGCATCTGGGGGCGGCTAGGGCGGTATTGGTGGGCGTGGCATCCAAACTTTTGATGCAGTTTTTGGGGGGGTCATCATCATCTATCTTGGCACCAAATTTGGTGACTCTTGCTAAAAAACTGTGGGAGATATAGGCTCTTCTGATTTCTAAATGCGGGGGGGCTGGGGGCGGGATGGGTGGGCGTGGCTCCAAAACTTTGATGCAGTTCTTTTGGGGTTACCAGCTATCTTCTTACCAAATTTGGTGGCTCTAGCTCCACTACTCTGGAAGATACACGCATTCCCGTTTTTTACGAAGCGTTGGGGCATCTGGGGGCGGCTAGGGCGGTATTGGTGGGCGTGGCATCCAAACTTTTGAATCAGTTTTTGGGGGGTCATCATCAGCTAAATTGGCACCAAATTTGGTGACTCTAGCTAAAAAACTGTGGGAGATATAGGCTTTTCTGATTTCTAAATGCGGGGGGGCTGGGGGCGGGATGGGTGGGCGTGGCTCCAAAATTTTTGATGCAGTTTTTTGGGGGTTGCTAGTAGCTATCTTCTTACCAAATTTGGTAGTTCTAGCTGTAAGGGTGTGTGAAATATGCGGATTTATCGTTTTTGAGTTATCGAATTTATCGATTTGCCAGCCCCCCAGTTATCGTAGAACCCCAATCTTGACACTTTAATTTACTATCCCATAGATAAAGAGAATTGGAAAGTTTCAAGTCCCTAGCTTGAAGGGTGTGGAAAAAACTTGCACACATACGGACGGACAGACGGACAGACACCCTGACGGACATTGCACAAAACCAATATACTCTTTACCTTCGGTATCGAGTATAAAAATAATTAATTTGGCCTATCAAATCGTTAGAGGCCTTAACACTTAACTTGCTAAATTATATGCTAACAGCCTATCCTTTGATTCACAAATAGTTGAACTTTCAGAAACCAGGTTAAAAACCCGATATTTCTGATTATTTCATTTTTCCTTCCAAATATAATTTGTATAGATGCGATCGCACTTCCCGCAAGGGGGGTGGTGTTCTCATTGCTGTTGTTATTATGTGTTAAATATTACTAAACGGCCGTTCACTTTAAGTTACTTGTTCTTATATTCCTCCGCATTCTGATACTAACATTTACTCATCCCATCTTAGTGTCCTGCAACTTGTTTCGTCATTGTTGACAGATATGGAAAATCTGAAAGTGTTTGGTGATTTTTACCAGCCACATGTTGTACGTTTTGCGAATGAAACATCTTCTGCGGCATTACCAGTCACTTTTGATGATTTTATCGATGGCCTACTGGAGTTAGGCGTATCGCAAGTTAAGTTGTTTCGGACTCAGACTGCAGTAATGCTAGTAGAATACTCCCTCTAGTGCTTTCGGAAGATACCTACCATCCAACCTTTGAACTATCCATCGAAATTCGTAACCCTATTTCAGTATCTAAAAATACTTTAAAAGCCCGTTTTTTTCGTAAAACTAACTTTACAAAATTAAATTATCTTCTTCAACATACTTATTGGTCTCGTCTTTATTCCTGTAGTGATATAGAAACTGCCAATGCCAAAAATTTCATAAATCGAGAACTACTATAGATTTATCTCTGCATTGTATAGCTAAATCTATATTTCTGTTAACACATCTTGTTATAGTTATTATCGTAATCATTGTAGACTAAACTATAAATTTGTTAACGCAAATCGTAAGGCTTCTTGCTTGCCATCCTCAGTTCACCTTCTTCTGATCAGCTAGTAGGCGATCTACTTGCTGATTATTGTCAATCAGTATATTCAACGAATATATATAGTAGCTGTGATTCCTATTCTTTTCAAGTCCAAACGTCGAATTGCATATGTGTCCCAGTTATTACTGAGTCTACGTTCTTGAGTGAATTTAACTCTATCAAACCTGGATACTTGCCTGGTCTGATGGAGTGCCAGGTTGTATACTTGATACTGCGTGGAAAAAATTATTCAAATAAATAAATTAAATAAATTATTTAACTTGTCTGTTGACTCAACTGTGTTTCCTGATATATGGAAGGAATCCTTAACTATTTCACTCCATAAAAGTTTTTCTAAGTAAAACGTTTAAAATTAGAGGAGTGTATCCAATTTATCTGTCATTCTTAAAGTCTTTGAAAATAGTATATGTTCTCAGCTGCAACACGGATATAGCTCAATTATATCTCCTTATCAACACGGGTTATTTAAGCGTAGATCTACTACCACTAACCTTCTTGAATTCACTTTGCTGATACCATAAGCATGTGTGTGTGTTCCTGTATATCTCCATGGGCATATATAAATGTATGCGTAGCATTTGCCTTGGCATTCATTGACCTTTCTCTACTATAATGAATAAAATTTGGAGCATATTTGTATTTTTCCTACAAAATCGAAAAAAAAAACAAGTGGGAACGTTGCAGTCGGACGCAACCGACTGCGGTATACTCTATACCAGTATTAAAAATTTTGATGCCCATCCATGTGGGATGTTAATTGCTATCTTCATACCAAATTTGGTGATTCTAGCTCGAAGTTTGTATAAAGTGGGGAAAGGGAGGCTGAGGGCGGTATGGGTGGAATTGCATCCAAATTTTTGATGCAGATCTTTGTGGAATGTCAATTGCTATCTTCCTAACAAATTTGGTGACTCTAGCTCAAAGTTTGTAAAAGTGGGGAAAGGGGGGCTGGGGCGGTATGGTTGGGCGTGGCATTCAAATTTTTGGTGCAGATCTATGTATGTGGGATGTCAATTGCTATCTTCATACCAAATTTGGTGACTCTAGCTCGAAGTTTGTATAAAGTGGGGAAAGGGGAGCTGGGGGCGGTATGGTTGGGCGTGGCATCCAAATTTTTGCTGCAGATCCTTGTGGAATGTCAAATGCTACCTTCATACCAAATTTGGTGACTCTAGCTCAAAGTTTGTATAAAGTGGGGAAAGGGGTGCTGTGGGCGGTATGGTTGGGCGTGGCATCCAAATTTTTGCTGCAGATCCTTGTGGAATGTCAAATGCTACCTTCATACCAAATTTGGTGACTCTAGCTCAAAGTTTATATAAGGTGGGGAAAGGGGGGCTATGAGGCTGGGGCGGTATGGTTGGGCGTGGCATCCAAATTTTTGCTGCAGATCCTTGTGGAATGTCAAATGCTACCTTCATACCAAATTTGGTGACTCTAGCTCGAAGCATGTAAAAGGTGGTGAAAGGGGGGCTATGGGGCTTGGGGCGGTATGGGTGGGCGTGGCATTCAAATTTTTGCTGCCGATCCATGTGGGATGTCAATTGTTCTCTTCATACCAAATTTGATGACTCTAGCTCGAAGTTTGTATAAAGTGGGGAAAGGGGGGCTGGGGGCGGTATGGTTGGGCGTGGCATCCAAATTTTTGATGCAGATCTTTGTGAAATGTCAATTGCTATTTTCATACCAAATTTGGTGACTCTAGCTCGAAAATTGTAAAATGTGGGGAAAGGGGGGCGAAATGGGTGGACGTGGCTCCAAAACTTTGATGCAGATTGTTGGGGGTCGTTACCAGCTATCTTCCCACCAAATTTGGAGGCTCTAGCTCCACAACTCTGGAAGATACACGGATGGGGGCGGCTAGGGCAGTATTGGTGGGCGTGGCATCCAAACTTTTTATGCAGTTTTTAGGGGATCATTATCACTTATCTTGGCACCAAATTTGCTGGCTCTAGCTCAAAAACTGTGGGAGATATAGCCATTTCTGATTTCAAAATGTGGGGGGGCTGGGGGCGTAATGGGTAGGCGTGGCTCCAAAACTTTGATGCAGTTTTTTGGGGGTCGTTACCAGCTATCTTCCTACCAAATTCGCTGGCTCCACAACTCTGGAAGATACACGCATTCCCGTTTTTGACGAAGCGTTGGAGCGGATGGGGGTGGCTAGGGCAGTATTTGTGGGCGTGGCATCCAAACTTTTGATGCAGTTTTTGGGGGGTCCTCATCACCTATCTTGGCACCAAATTTGGTGGCTATAGCACAAAAACTGTGGGAGATATAGGCGTTTTTGACTTTAAAATGCCGTGGGGCTGGGGGCGGAATGGGTGGGCGTGGCTCCAAAATTCTTGATGCAGTTTTTTGGGGGTTGCTAGTAGCTATCTTCTTACCAAATTTGGTAGTTATAGCTGTAAGGATGTGCGAAATATGTGGATTTATCGGTTTTGAGTTATCGAATTTATCGATTTGCCAGCCCCCCAGTTATCGTAGAACCCCCATCTTGACACTTTAATTTACTATCCCATAGATAAAGAGAAGTGGAAAGTTTCAAGTCTCTAGCTTGAAGGGTGTGGAAAAAACTTGCAACCATACGGACGGACAGACACCATGACGGACATTGCACAAAACCAATATACTCTTTACCTTCGGTATCGAGTATAAACAATGTTCCAAGGCGTTAAAATATCATATTTGGGTGCTGACAGATTATTTGCAAGAACAGGCGAAAAGGAAAATAAACAAGCGTATAGTAAAATATGCAGGCAAATAAAATTTTATTATTGGTGGTCATATATACATACTCTTTCATGTTTTTAGCTCTATGACATTTTCCAAAAATTTTGACATCGCAACTACCATAGAGCTATGCAACTATGCCCATAAATGCCGAAATTTTTTTCAGTTGTGCATTTGTCCAAGAACTTTGCCGAAACTTCTGAAAAAATAAAATAAAATCAAATAATGGGTCGACAAATGTTTCATACACATTCACATATTTTTATATGTATGCATGGCATACATACGCTCATATCAGGCTAGGTACCAAAAACATAGCAATAAAATAATGTGTATGCATATCAACATACATATATATTTATATGAATGAGCGTTTTCATATGTTTGCAGTTTTGGTGGTCCTGGGCTTTGGTACAAAGTGGTACAAAGCTTTGTAGTGAATTTAAATACATGTATTTATATCTACATGGTATATTTATATGTATGCTTAGCATTTGACATGGCATTCATTGACCTTTCTCCACTAATGGGTTTTTCAATAAGGATAGAAAAATTTCGTATCTTTATATGAACGAACCCTTAAACTTTTTTAATGAACTATCAATGTAAAAACGTTAGTTAACGTCAACACTTTCATCATGAATGAGCGTTTTCATATGTTTGCAGTTTTGGTGGTCCTGGGCTTTGGTACAAAGTGGTACAAAGCTTTGTAGTGAATTTAAATACATGTATTTATATCTACATGGTATATTTATATGTATGCTTAGCATTTGACATGGCATTCATTGACCTTTCTCCACTAATGGGGTTTTCAATAAGGATAGAAAAATTTCGTATCTTTATATGAACGAACCCTTAAACTTTTTTAATGAACTATCAATGTAAAAACGTTAGTTAACGTCAACACTTTCATCATGGTAAAGTTCACGAACCAGCAAGGTTTGGAAATTCAAACTAAAACTTACTAGCAAAACTCTGAGTCGGTGGTCGCAATTTTAAGAGCGCTTATCCCATATTCGGCCGTAAAAATCGTCCCACCAGACAGGCTGTGCGCGCTATAGTGGATTAATTCGAGTTCACATTTTCACTATTTGACGTTCCTGTGCCAAAAAGTCGTCGTACCATGGGTGGGCGTGGCTCCAAAACTTTAATGTAGAATTTTGAGAGTCGTTGCTAGCTTTATTCCTACCAAATTTTGTGGCTCTCGCTTCACAACTCGGGAAGATACACGCATTCTCGTTTTGACGAAGCGTTGGAACGGATGAGGGCGCCTAGGGCAGTATTAGTTTGCGTGGCATCCGAACTTTTGATGCATTTTTTGGGGGCTTATCATCACCTATCTTGGCACTAAATTTGGTGGCTATAGCTCAAAAACTGGGGTAGATATAGGCTTTTTTGACATTACAATGCGGTGGGTGGGGGGGGGGGGGGGGGGCTTGGGGTGGAATGGGTGGACGTGGCTGCAAAAATTTTGATGCAGTCTTTTGGGGGTTGCTTTTAGCTATCTGCTCACGAAGGATGTGCGAAATATGTGGATTTATCGGTCTTGAGCTATCGAATTTATCGCCTTGTCAGCCACCCAGTTATCGTAGAACCCCCACATTAATTTACTAGCCCCTAGATAAAGAGAATTGGAAAGTTACAAGTCTCTAGCTTGAAGGGTGTGGAAAAAAGTTGCGAACATACAGACGGACGGAGGGACGGACGGATGGACACCATGACGGACATTGCACAAACCCAATATACTCTTTACCTTCGGTAACGAGTATAAACATACGATTTCCTTAGGAAGTTGCGTTAAATGAGGTAATTTTTTTTTTAAGTTGCGTTAACAGAATCAGCAATGTTAAGAACTCGGGTGTTGCACTCAGCAATCGAGGAGTTGTGTGTAACGAGGGTTGCGCTAACCGAGATCGTACTGTATTTCGCACAGACTGCCAGCTAGAACTACTCAACTTGGTAAGAAGATAGCTACTAGCAACCCAAGAAAACTGTAAGTACATATTCTATTTATAGAAAGGACCGTACTCTTCGGCGTGGTGGTGGGTTGCTTATTGCTGTGAATGTAGACTTTCCTTCTGAAACAGTCGTATTAGATAGTTTATTTGATATAGAGTTTATTTCTGTAAAGCTAAATTTTTACGGTATTGACATTTATATCACTTCGTATATACCTCCTTTCTCTGATCTCTCTATCTATGAGACACATCTATATGCTATTCATTCGGTCTCTGCCTTGCTTTCTGATCGCGATTTTCTTATAGTTCTTGGTGATTTCAACATTGCTAAAGCAATTTGGATTTCTTGTCCTGACTCTGGTGCTCTGACTCTCACGGCCCCGAATGAATTTTTAATCCACTTACTTGGGATGTCAAATTAGTGCTATCCCAAATTATCTTAATAAAATGCTGATTTTTGTTTTGGATTCATCATTTTCATCCGTTTGCTGTTCTCAGCCTATATCTTATCCCGAAGACTTATAACATCCTGCGTTGGAGCTGTTGATTAATTTACCTTCCCGGACGCATTGCAATACTTAAATACCTTTCGGTCGAGTTCGTCAATTTTGGAAAACTGATTTTGAGGGACTCGCCCTGCTTTTATCCCAAACTGACTGTTCTCCCTGCTACGAGTCTAACGACTTGGACGTGGCAATCATTTTTTTTTTTATAATACCTTGTATTCTTTATTTGATTTATGTGTCCCGGTTGGTAAGGTAAACAGGTCTAACAAACCTGTGTGGTTTACCCGAGAGTTGACAGTTCGCAAAATTTTTAGAAAAAACGGCTCATCGGTAGCCTATTCTGATTACTTGATTGCTAATGCCAGTTTTGCAATCTTAAATAAACAATGTCGTGAGAATTACCTAACTCGGTGTAGATTATAGTTTCAGCAGGATCCAAAGCGGTTTTTTGATATTGTTAATGCGAAGCATAGATCATCGACACTCCCAACGGAAGTATTCTTTGAGGAAACGAAGGCCAATTCTGATAAGAGCATTGCAAATATACCATATTTGCCAAATTTTTTTAAACGACTTATAGCTCATGTCAACCTCAAGTCAGTTTGCCTTACCCTTATCACTTTTAAATAATCTACATGTTTTGAAACCTATATTTTCCCCAGGACCTGACAGAGTGCCAGGCTGTGTGCTTAGACACTGCGCTCATGGTCTTTTAAAGCCGTTGCTTAAAATGTTGAACTTGTCCCTGGAGTTAGGCTCCTTTCCAAAAATTTGGAAAGAGTCATTTATTATTCCTCTCCATTAAAAAAAACAACAAATCTGATGTTCAAAACCATAGGGGTATTTCAAAGTTGTCTGCTATTCCTAAGATTTTTGAAAAATTAATAACCAGCTATCTTCAACACCTTTGCAAATCTATTATTTCACCGTACCGGCACGGATTTATGAAACAAAGATCTACTACCACTAACTTGCTAGAATTTACTTAATTTGTCATCAAGGGTTTTCAGGACAAATTGCAGACTGATGTTATTTATACTGATTTTAGTAAGGCTTTCGAATCTGTAGATCATCATCTCCTAACACATAAACTACAACTCTTGGGCTTTTCAAATATTCAAGTTCTTTGGATTAAAGACTACCCAACTCTTACAACTCAGAGGGTTTTATTTAAAGAGTCCGTTTTTTAATGGGCGCTGCAAAGATTTTAATTCATGTCCGTGTTACCCTTTTTATCGCAATCCTATTTGGCGATAAAAACATCTGGTGTTGTTAAGTTTGTGAGTTGCATAAAGAAACAAGTAGTAGGTGAATGGCGGTTCTACCCCAGGAAGTAGCTGTCAATTTAATTACCCCCAATCATAATTTATGACCCCATTATGTAATATGATCCCCTTTTTTTTGACACTTTTATTGCCACCAATACTTAAATTAATGACCATTTTTTGACACTTTTATTACCCCCCAATACTATAATTTATGACCCTTTTTTCCCATGATCGTGCCCCGCTTTAATTAGACTAGGTATTAAGGAGAAAGGCATGACATTCCTAAGCCGCATTGTTATGGTTGCGAGAATCAGTGATCATAGCTACTGGTGTTAAGTGTACATCTGTTTGCACGTGCGTTGTCTTTTGCCCCCTGCAAGCAAGCCACGACATGCATTGTTATTGTCAAGAGCAACATCAACAACAGAATCCTTGAGAATCAGTGATCATAGGATCGGGTGTCAAATGTGCTGCTGTTTTAAGTGCGTTGCCTTGAACACGTGCAAGAAAGCCACAACATACATTGTTTTTGTGAACAACAACAACAACAACTACATCCATGTGGGCTTGTGAGCAAGGGAAGATCAGTGTTAACACGTTCAGTTTTGGCTATGTAACCAATTTGTATTAGAGTCAAGTCTGCCACTGTTTGACAAGCAAGCCATAAACTTTGACCTTTATGGTTGTGATAATGACAGGATCAGTTTTAGCTATTTAACCATTTAGTGCTAGAGTCAAGTGTGCTTCAGTTTTAAATACGTTGCTCTGCACACGTGCATTGTTATAGCAACAACAACAACAACGTTCATGGGGGGTTATGTGTGCAAGGATGGGAATTTTCTTTCACAGCAGCAGCAGCAGCAGCAAGCTCAACGTATTGTTTTTAAAGAAGAGTATTGATACTTGTACATATAGATTATAAAGAGTTAGAGGGAGAAAGTGATAGAGGGAGAAGGTGTAAGAGGGGGAGTGTTAGAGGGAGAAGGTGTAAGAGGGGGAAAGGATAGAGGGGGAAAGTGTTAGAGGGAGAAGGTGTTAGAGGAGGAAAGAGTTAGAGGGGGATAGTGTTAGAAGGATACTGTGTGCAAGAAAGTGTTAGAGGGAGGAAGACTTCGAGACAAGTTTGTGCATGCTTGATTGTGCTTTTATGAAGTACGCTAGTCAAAGGGCAGTACATTCTAGGCCGCATTGCTATGATCAAAAGCAACACCAACAGCAACAACAACTACAACCTTCGTGGGGGCGTTATGTGTGCAAGGGTGGCAATTTTTTTCGCAGCGGCAGCAGCAGCAGCAGCAAGATCAACACATTGTTTTTAAACAAGAGTATTGATACTTGTACATTTAGATTATAAAGCGTTAGATGGAGAAGGTGTAAGAGGTGGAGTGTTAGAGGGAGAAGGTGTAAGAGGGGGAAAGGATAGAGGGGGAAAGTGTTAGAGGGAGAAGGTGTTAGAGGAGGAAAGAGTTAGAGGGGGATAGTGTTAGAAGGATACTGTGTGCAAGAAAGTGTTAGAGGGAGGAAGACTTAGAGACAAGTTTGTGCATGCTTGAAGTGCGCTAGTCAAAGGTCAAGTACATTAGTTGGCTAATGTGTTATAGGTCCGTGAGGTTCAGTGAGCAAAGTACATTGCCTATGAAACTATTATATGCTAGAGTGAAGTGTGCACAGGTTTCTTAGCTACAAGTTAGTAGATAAGAGAGAGAGAGAGTCAACTGTGAGCAGATTTCTTAGATACGAATATGTAGATATGAGAGAGTCGAGAGGGCGGCTGTTTGACGTGCGTTGCCTTGCACACCTGCAGGCAAAACATAAACAATGAATGTTTGTGAAAACCAGTGATCAAAGAATAAAAGGATTGAGAAAAGATTGTGCTGGTTTGAAGTACACTAGTCAAAGGGCAGTACATTCGTAGGCCGCATTGCTATGATCAAAAGCAACACCAACAACAACAAGAACAACAACATTCGTGAGTGTTATGTAAGCAAGGGATGGGACTTTTATCGCAGCAGCAGCAGCAAGATCCACACAAGAGTATTGAGACTTGCAGATTTAGTTTGAAATATTATAGGGGGAAGTTGTAAGAGGAGGGAAGTGTAAGAGGGAGAAAGAGAGAGTTAGTATTAGAGAGAGTAAGTGTTAGAGGGGGAAAGTGTTATAGGGGAAACTGATCCTGCTTGTATTATTATATTAAAACACGCTCCCTTATGCGATTCTATACACGAGCGTCTATGAAATGCAGGTGGTATGTTAATTGATTGTCCCTCCTTCTAACGCACACCCAACTTATTCGCTACTTACGTTTCTAACCTTTATTTGCATATATCTGTTTTGATTATTGTACTGACTTCTATTACTTTTATAGAGCTAGTTAGTATAACTTTTTAAAGTCAAAAAAGCCTATATCTCTCACAGTTTTTGAGCTAGAGCCACCAAATTTGGTGCCAAGATAGGCGATGATGACCCCCCAAAAACTGCATCAAAAGTTTGGATGCCACGCCCATCAATACCGCCCTAGCCGCCCCCAGCTGCCCAAACGCTTCGTCAAAAACGAGATTGCGTGTATCTTCCAGAGTTGTGGAGCTAGATCTCCAAATTTGGCAGGAAGATAGCTTGCAACGACCCCCAAAAAACTGCATCAAAGTTTTGGAGCCACGCGCACCCCTTCCACCCCCAGCCCCCCGCATTTTAAAATCAGAAAAGCTTATATCTCCTACTGCATCAAAAGTTTGGATGCCACGCCCACCAATACCACCCTAGCCACCCCCAGATGCCCCAACGATTCGTCAAAAACGGGAATGCGTGTATCTTCCAGAGTTGTGGAGCTAGATCTCCAAATTTGGCAGGAAGATAGCTTGCAACGACCCCCAAAAAACTGCATCAAAGTTTTGGAGCCACGCGCACCCCTTCCACCCCCTTTCCACACCTTTTACAATCTTTAAGTTAGAATCACCAAATTTTGTATGAAGGTAGCAATTGACATTCCACACAGATCTGCATCAAAACTTTGGATGCCACGCCCACCCATACCGGCCCCAGCCCCCCTTTCCTCACCCTTTACAAACTTTGATCTAGAGTCACCAATTTGGTATGAAGATAGCAATTGACATTCCACAAGGATCTGCAGCAAAAGTTTGGATGCCACGCCCAACCATATCGCCCCCAGCCCCAAAGCCCCCCTTTCCCCACCTTAAACAAACTTTGAGCTAGAGTCAACAAATTTGGTATGAAGGTAGCATTTGACATTCCACAAGGATCTGCAGCAAAAATTTGGATGCCACGCCCAACCATACCGCCCCCAGCCCCCCTTTCCCCACTTTTTACAAACTTCGAGCTAGAGTCACCAAATTTGGTATGAAGATAGCAATTGACTTTCCACACAGATCTGCATCAAAACTTTGGATGCCACGCCCACCCATACCGCCCCCAGCCCCCCTTTCCCCACATTTAACAATTTTCGAGCTAGAGTCACCAAATTTGGTATGAAGATAGCAATTGACATTCCACAAAGATCTGCATCAAAAATTTGGATGCCACGCCCAGCCATACTGCCCCAAGCCCCCATTCCCCACTCTTTACAAACTTCGAGCTGGAGTCACCAAATTTGGTATGAAGATAGCAATTGACATTTCACAAAGATCTGCAGTAAAAATTTAGATGCCACACCCACCCATACCGCCCCAAGCTCCTCTTTCCCCTTCTTTTAGAAACTTCGAGCTAGAGTTACTAAATTTGGTATGAAGATAGCAATTGACATTTCGTAAAGATCTGCAGTAAAAATTTAGATGCCACACCCACCCATACCGCCCCCAGCCCCCCTTTCAACAGCTCTTACAAACTTTCAGCTAGAGTCACCAAATTTGGAAGGAAGATAGTTGGTGGCATCCCCATCTGCATCGGAGAATCTTTAAGGCAGCGTACACCCCTGCCCCATCCGTACCCCTTTGCAATCAGGCCTCTTTTTACCTGTTTTAATACTCGTATCGAGTATGTCGCAGTCGGTTGCGTCCGACTGCAACGTTTCCACTTGTTTTCTTATGGGTAGGTTTTAATTTTATTTCATATATATTAATGTTTTTTTTTATTAAATTTTTTTTTTATATATATTTTTGTAGTATGTTAAATTTGAGATTTATATTAAGCTTGTTCCGTTGAGGGATTAAGCAAACACAAACACCGAACATTAAGATTAATGACATATAGTTATAGCCGGTAGAACACAAAAGTCATACTCCATGATTTTGTTTCGGCTTTATAAAAAGCTTTTTTAAGTCAATATTATAAGCCTTAGTTCTAGTACTCACTTGAAAGCTTAACGAAGTTCTTGTAGCTGGTATAATAAATCATGTTTTAACAAAGAAGAGTATTGATACTTGTACATATAGATTATAAAGAGTTAGAGGGAGAAAGTGATAGAGGGAGAAGGTGTAAGAGGGGGAGTGTTAGAGGGAGAAGGTGTAAGAGGGGGAAAGGATAGAGGGGGAAAGTGTTAGAGGGAGAAGGTGTTAGAGGAGGAAAGAGTTAGAGGGGGATAGTGTTAGAAGGATACTGTGTGCAAGAAAGTGTTAGAGGGAGGAAGACTTCGAGACAAGTTTGTGCATGCTTGATTGTGCTTTTATGAAGTACGCTAGTCAAAGGGCAGTACATTCTAGGCCGCATTGCTATGATCAAAAGCAACACCAACAGCAACAACAACTACAACCTTCGTGGGGGCGTTATGTGTGCAAGGGTGGCAATTTTTTTCGCAGCGGCAGCAGCAGCAGCAGCAAGATCAACACATTGTTTTTAAACAAGAGTATTGATACTTGTACATTTAGATTATAAAGCGTTAGATGGAGAAGGTGTAAGAGGTGGAGTGTTAGAGGGAGAAGGTGTAAGAGGGGGAAAGGATAGAGGGGGAAAGTGTTAGAGGGAGAAGGTGTTAGAGGAGGAAAGAGTTAGAGGGGGATAGTGTTAGAAGGATACTGTGTGCAAGAAAGTGTTAGAGGGAGGAAGACTTAGAGACAAGTTTGTGCATGCTTGA
>JARNME010000012.1:48759956-48877389 GCA_030179655.1 Scaptomyza flava
CTGTTGTACGCATCTCCGGCTTTGCTTAGACTTGTCCACTGTGCTCTTGCAGTCCTTTGCAAAGGGGCCTAACTCCATGCATTTAAAGCAGCTCTTGACGGTAACCCATTCCTTTATTCGGGAAAACACCCAGCCTATCTTACTGACTCCAGCCTAAAGAGCTTTCTTAGCGTCGTCCACGGGGAGCTTTCGGAGCACTCTTCGGCCCTGGGTCCTCTGCCCCTTAGGTGGAGGCTTGGGTAGAGGGTGTACACGCTCCAGGATTTTGCTTCTTCTTACAATCGATGTCCTTTCCAAAGATTGGCGACGTCTGGGAAGCTTGGTGCGTCCGTATCACTGCCTTTGCCTTATTGTCGTGTAGCTGTATAGCTACCAGCTAGTAGAGCACCCTGATGCTCTCAATGGAGTCCCGCATCGGGTGATGGATTGAGAGTTTCTTGCCATCTTCCATCATCTCAACCAGCTTAGAAATCTCTTCTCCAAGGTCACTGAGCGCTGTTCTCTGGTGTTGCTCCAAAGGCTCGCTAGCGCCCTGGTGTATTTCCTGAATGGCTGGCGTCGAAACTTTGGTGACCTCGCCAGCTTACTGCTTCTAGCAAATCCAGCACAGGAGTTCTGTGCAAGAATCCTTACAGCCTCTTTCTCTCTTTCAATTTGGGGGGCTATATTGTTGATCATTCTGTTGGGTCCCAACTCCGGGGAAGTTGTCTCTGGTTGTTGTACCGTCGCGTTGTAATCCCATGGTTATCTATGCGAGCAGTAAGGCCACGCTAGGGTTGAAGCCCGCCATCATGGGGTCGGGAATTCAGAGCCAGATCCGCGTTTATCAGGAATGTAACATCTGAACCGTTACTGTCGACTTAATGACGACGAACCAAACAGGACGGAGAATGTAGCAGCATTAGCTTATCAGCCATTTCAGCTAGATTTCACTCCGCTTACTCAGGTGATAGAATACTGTTAACCGTCAGCCCAGGTTTCGTCAATTCAAAATGGGGTTCCAGGGGTTCTACCTTAGGCATTACTGGTCTCTGCCTTAGGGCCATTTAGTCGCCTCTTACGACAAGCTATGGCATGCTGTGGTGGGTATTCTGTACAACCGCCCACCACAAGGTGTGCGTGTGTATATGCCTGTGTGTGCGTAGGCCTGGGTGTGTGCCTGTGTGTGCGTATATGGGTAAGCCTAGGTGTGTGTATATGCCTGTGCGGATGTGCTTGGGTGTTGTGTGGATGCCAGTTTGTGTATATGTGAGTGTGTCTGAGCGTGTGTTTTTTTTTTTTTTTTTTTTTTTCAATAAAAATTAAGCCTAGTGTTAACTTATGCTAAGTGTAAACATACGCAGTCGTTGCCAGCCTCTGCGGGACCGCCGTGAAGCATTGCTTCGCAGAAGCAGTGGCAATGACTACGATGAGCTCGCCTTTTCCCTTTCCAGCCGTCGTAGCTCTACCATCGTCGAGGCTGCAAACGCGCAGACCGCATGCCAAACTTCTTGATGCTCAATCATAAGGGCCACCAGGGTAGTTGGATCGGATCCAATCCTTAGACCTCAACGTGACGCCATCCACCGTGAAATCAACGTATTCCACCTTTTTTCTGCTGCTGATGAGCACCGCCTCCGTCTTATGAGCAGCCAACTTTAGACCCACGGATGACAACCCTTGAGTCACGGCATCTACGCACCAATTACAGAGCTCAGTGACTCGCCGTAGATCCTTAGCCACCATTACTAAGGCGACGTCATCAGCGTAGCCAACTGCGGTAGCCCCCTCTGGTAGCTGGATTCGAAGTATGCCATTATACATGATGTTCCACAGGAGAGGGCCTAAAACAGATCCTTGAGGAACTCCTGCAGACACAGCGTATTCCTTTTCTGCCTCGTCCGTTTGATACCGAAGGATTCGGTTTTCAAAATAGCTCCTTACGATCGCTACTAGGTTATTTGGAACCCGAAGAAGTACCAAGGCATCCAGGATGCAGCTCCATTTGGCAGTGTTGAAGGCATTCTTCACGTCAATGGTCACGACAAGACAGTAATGCTTACTGCCGAAACGCCAGCGGGTGCCGGCGATAGCTTCAGACGCTATGCTGACAACCGTTTTAATGGCGTCAGTAGTAGATCTTGCCTTTCTGAAACCATACTGGAAAGGCGATAGACCACCAGCGTTCCGAACGGTATCGTCCAGCCTAGCACAGATCAGCATCTCCAGGACCTTGCCACAGTTATCAATGAGGCAGATGGGCCTGTATGCCGAGGGTCATCAAGGGGCTTACCGGGCTTGGGTAAGAACACAAGTTGCTGTACCTTCCACTTGTCCGGAAAAGTACCCTCGCGCAGGCACTTAGACTACAACTCTGCGAACAGACCGGGCTGCAAGGTTATTGCTATCCTCAGGCAGCGGTTTGGCACACCGTCTGGACCCGGGGCCTTGTTGGCGATAAGCTTGCGTGCAGCAATCTCCATCTCCTCCACCGTGATCGGAATGAAGCCCTCAAGTGTGGATAGTCCATGAACAGGTGGTAGTGGGCTAAATCTTTGCGGAAAAAGGGTTTCCACTATGTCCCTTTTTACTGGCCCTGACATTGTTTTTTAGAACTGCCCTTGCTGACTTATACTCCAACTGCAGTGAGCGTGTTGAGGTCGAGTCTCTACGCGCTGCTCGCTGATAGCGCCTTCTCGCGCTCAGGCATACCCGTCTGGCCTCGGCGATATTCTCATTCCACCAGAACATGCTGGTATGATGGCGTTTATAGGCCTTACGCAAGGGCATGCTTGCAGCGCAAGCGGCGCCAAATTGCTCAGCTATCTGTTCCACCCTAACCAGCGCCGGTCCGCCTGCTGCCATTCGTGAGATGGCGTCGACGAAGGTGACCGTGTTTAGGGATTCAACACGGAACGCTTTTTCAGAGGGTGGCATTGCCGGCGACCGCAGAGTTTCACCTACTGTGAAAACGATGGCCTCATGGTCGCTTCCAGTGTAGCAGTCGCTTATACGCCACTGGGCCGTGCGGGCGAGTGTACTGCTAACGTAGGTTAGGTCGATGATTGATCCAGCGCTACCCCTGTTGAACGTGTTTCTTGTCCCAGTGTTGAGGAGAACCAATTCTAAATTTGCGAGGATGGTTCCTCTGGCATTCGTCGACGAGCTGCCCCATTCCGTAGACCACGCGTTGAAGTCGCCAGCAACTATGACGTTGCTACGGGCCCTTGCGTCCTCTGCAATTTCCAACATCACCGCCTCGAAGGCTTCGATCGTAAGGCTGGGCGCCAAGTAACAACTGTAGAGCCACAGACCGCCTACTTTAACTCGAACAAAGCTGTCAGAGACTAGGGTGTGAGTGAAGGGGGTTTGCTGATCGCCACAGTTCCACAAAGCAGCCTTTCCAGAGCTGTCAGAGGCCCACAACCCGCGGTAAGATGACGCCCGGTGATGAGGTTCACTAAGCATGGCGACATCGATGTTCTCATCAAGAATGAGCTGCTCCAGCAAAGCTTGTGCAGCTACGCAGTGGTTAAGGTTAAGCTGCAGGACTTTCACCATATGGCGTGCTTAACAGCTTCCCGGTAGGCAGGACACCTATAACTGCCTGTAGCATGGTCAGTCGTCTTTTCACCTTTTCTTGTGCATAGGGCACATTTTGGTGGCTGATTGCACGCTCTCGCGATGTGACCGAGGGTCTTACTCAGGTCAGCCGTGCACTTGCAGTGGGCAGCGATGTGGCCATATTCCAAGCATTTGAAACAACGCCTTGGCTGCATCAACGGCCTAATGCGGCATACCGCCCACCCGATGCGGATTTTCACACTTTCGACCAGCTTAACCGCCTTAGCCGTCGGTAAGCCCAGGGTTGCAGTTTGCAGGCCAGCCCTTGTGTGCCGCAACGACTTGACGACGCTGCCATCCAGCGTTGGGTCATCAAGGGCAGACCTACCAGCATCCAGGACCTCCTCCTTGGTCGCAAGCTCATCCAGATCGCAGATTTCTACCTGATTGGATTCCGATAAAGTTTTCACCGTAGCCCGTCCAACCAGCACCTTGCCAACGGCGAGCTGCAACTCGTTTGCACTGTGTGTCGGCTGTTTGCTTAGCCGAATCAGCAGATCGCCTTTAGCCGTCTTGCGGATTGTGCTAACGTCTTCTCTCAGATGCGCAAGTGATGGCTCGCTCCTAACCACTTTTAGAATATCTGCATAGCTGCAGTCGCCCGGGCCAGACACGCTGACTGCGTCAGCCCGTGTACGAGCTGCTTTGCCTTTGCGGCCAACCACCTTCGACCAGGGATTATCCTTAGGCAGGGATGACACACGGGGGGGCTCATGATTTTGCGTGCTTATAGTCGCAGTCGCAGTCACCTTGCTCCTTTTTGGGGGTGTCGTGCGGTGAGATGTGGAAACATCGCGCAATGGTTTCGGAGTACCTTTGGCTTGTACCACCGAACCATGTACTCTCCTAGCAACTCTATTGGAGCCGCCCTCAACCGTTGGCGTTGTCTGGACGGCCTTCTCAGTTGCTGCAGAGCCCAGACAGCTCATAGCTTGCCTTTGCAAGTCCACTAGTCTTGCCAGCTCCTCACGCTCCAGATTATTAATGTGCCTCTTGGTGTCAAACCGGGCACTTATTCCATCTATGCAAACCCCCATCTGCGCTAGTATGCTCCGTAGGTTAGCGGGAGACCTGGGTGGGTGGGCTGTTATCACCGTGATACCAGCTCCCTGCAACGTTGGTCGCTCAACAGCCGCTACCAAAAGCGCCGCTGAAGATGCCTCCATTGCCGCCATCGCCGGCCTTCGGAAAAATGGCGACGACTCATCTGCCATCCTAGAGTTGGCCCGAATACCATGCTAAGAACTCTGATAGCAATCCCCCGGTGACCAAATATTTCCCTTTGGTTTAGCCGGTGGGGGTTATACCGCCCCGTCTCGGTCACCAGAGCCCCATCAAAGTGCTCCGCCGCAGCGGGGGAGGGTTGGTTATAACCAGTTCCGTGGTCTTTTGCACCTTATTGCTAGGAGTCTCTTTAGCAAAGAACACGCCTGTTTGTTATGCTACACTAATTTGCTGCCCACGAAGGTATGCAACTGTTAGTGTAGACCGCACGCTTAGTCGATACAAGAACCGAACACAAGTGGTGCCACCTGTTGCTGACAAAAAGTGCTGTTGGCGCGACTTGCCAAGCTATTTAGCTTGACAGCCCTGGGATCAGCAGAGAATGTGGGCACCCGTAAAGCACAAATAGCACAGCTGAGAGTGTGTTAAGGCGAAAAAACACGAACAGCACACTGCAAAGAAAGTGCAAATGTGACGCTGCAACTGCAACCCACACCCGCCAAAGGTCACGCAGACAACACAAACTACCAAACATCTCGGTTAGAGACTCCACAGTAGGCAACCGTCAAAAACAACCGGGTTCGCACAAGGCGGTGATAAAAACGAGTACTCAGGTAAGCCACCCAGTCACTCTCAACACCGCACTGACTGTTTGTTATTTACTGACTAGGCAATACGCTGCAAATCGTTGCCAGGCCAGAGCGAGTAAAAAACGCGACCGCACTTGGAATCTCACACACATTGAGTCTGTGCGTGTGTATAAGCCTGGGTATGTGCGGATGCCGGTGTGCTTATGCCTGATTCTGACTGTGCGTGTGTATAAGCCTGGGTGTGAGCGGATGCCGATGTGTGTATGCCTGTGTGCGTGCTGGTGTCGATGCCGGAAGTCTGGAGCGTGTGCGTATGCCTGTGTGTGTGTGCCTGTGTGTCAATGCCGGGTGTGTGTAGTGTGTCTGTACTGCTGCTGACGTTGCTGCCGGGCGCTGCCACTGATCGTAGCCGTTGTTGTTATTGCTGCTGCGGTGGTGGTTGCACCTTGTGGTTGTCGCTGTTGTCGTTGTTGTCGCTGCCGTTGCCCTCCTTGGTCGCGTTGTTCTTGCCGTTGCGCTTAACTCTCGCGTACCAATTGCCTTAGGCCCGCTCCGAAAACTGATATTTGCATTAAAATTGTGTGAAGAGCCATATTCACTTATAGCGCCTGAGCTGCGGCGAATTCGCATGCTGTCTCGCTCTGACACAGGATGTCAGCGCTAAGGTACGTGTTTGGCACATGGGAGCCGCAAAACACGTACCGCAAAAGTCGTGGCAAAGTGCCGTTGGTGTGCGAGCGGTGCATCCACGAAATATAGTGATCACCGTCACACCAACGACAGGCGTGATCAGCAACGAGGAACCGTTGTTGCTAGGCAAATCTCACTGGAATGATCACGCCACCTTTGCCCTTGGCGCGACATTGGCAGAGTTAGTTGAGTACGAGTTAGTTGAGTACGAGTTAGTTGAGTACAAGTGAGTTGAGTACCATGAATGCCAAGTCAGCGAAGCGAAACGTCAGTACGGAGTCAATACGAAATAAGTGAAAATCAGTGCGAAACATAAAGATATCCTACGCGAAAGGATAATTTAAGACTTTAAAGGATTCATATCGCGATAAGGACAAGGCAGATCGTGTCCTTAGCGATTAACAAAACAATTTACTGAGAAATCGATACGTGAAATTTATCAAGTTCTTGTGGCGCGTTGCATTTGCGAAGCAACCTCAAATTAAAACCAAGCGTCAGACAAGTGAGCCTGGCGAAGGGCAGGTGAAGCTAAAGCCAGAGCCGGAGAGTAGGCGGCATTATTGGCGAAATCCTTGTGGTAACAAGGAGGCCATAGTAGAGCCTAGCGAATTCGGCGTTGCTAGCTAAAACCTCGTTTAGTAGGCGTAACATTGACTCAGAATATTTGGTGCAACGAGAGCGCCAGCATTGCAAATAAAACCACGACACAAGAGCCGTGCGATTCCCTAAACTCAAATAAGAAATATCATTAAGTGCAAAGAAATTGTAAAACCCAAACGTGAAAACTAGCAGAGAGTGCAGTTTTAAAATATATGTATTAAAAATAAAACCAAATTGTGTTCTTATTGCCGCAGCCGCCACAAATATAAATTTGTTGGCACGTACCCTCAGCACCGCGAGAGTTAGCCCAGCTAAAAACCGCGTAACTTTTAGGTTCGTTACAACTGGCGCCCAACTGTGAATCTACGGCTAATATCACATAGTTTGTTTTAATTAAATACATATAAATAATTGACAATATGGTTCGTTCGTGGGTGTACAATCTAAAAAAGGATGCACTAGTGAAATGCGGAGTGGAATTCGGTCTTGAGCTTGAAGGCACTGTCGAAAATATGAGAAGACAATTCGGAGACTGGGTAAGTCAAAATGAAAATACTCTTCCACACAGCGTTCGCATTAGCGAACTCGCAAAAACATACAGCCGACAGTCGCCGAATAAAGAACCCGAATTCATGCGCGAGGAAGGGGAATACGAAGAGGAAAAGGAGTTTGCCGGCATAGACGTAGCAAGGCTGAGCGTCCCATGCACCAGCGCGGCAGCTAGGGCGCGAGATTTACAGGAATCTCGCCGATCGCCCTGGAATACAACCCAACAGCCAGGAGAGCGTAGCCACACCCACACACATGATCAGACCAATGCAAGGGCAAGTGAATACCAAAAAATAGCCAAACAAGTTCGAGAGTGGAGCTTTCGATTCGATGGACTATCGAAGCCTCTCGAATTCTTGGAGCAAGTGGAATGGTTGGCAGACACATATGGATTAGACCTAAATTTAATTCCAAGAGCGATGCCGGAGTTGCTGAAAGGAATGGCACTTAAGTGGTACATAGCTAACAACAGGCATTGGACAACATGGGTGGATTTTGTCGACAGTTTTCAAGAATACTTTTTACCATGAGATTATTTTGAAAATTTGTACGACGAAGTACGCAGACGGCGGCAAGCTCTGGATGAGCCCTTTAAAGTCTATATGGTGGAGATGCAGACTCTGATGAGACCCCTACGACTCTCAACAGAGAAGGAAGTGCGCACCATTTACACCAACAGCCTTCCTGACTTGCGCGGATATGCACGGCCAAACCAGTTCTCGAATTTGACCCAGCTTATGCAACTGGCAGAAGAATTCGAAGAACTAGAAAAGGATAGGCTGAAACTGAGGCTACAAAGTGCTACAGCCCAACAACCATACAGCCAACATCAACAACAACAGCCTCAACAACACCGAGATACACAGAAAAATGGACGCGAGCACAACCAGAGTCGTGGAAATCGTACCCAATTTATGGCCATGGAGGAGCAGAGCCAGCACACTGGAAGAATGGACGAACGGCCAACCCCAACACCTAGGACCCAGCAAAATCCTGCCAGGACACACATAAACAACCCAGGAAGGGCATGTCGTGTGTGTGGACAGGAGGGACACTGGGCGATAGAGTGCCGAAACCCAATGCTGGAGTTCTGCTGGGTGTGCGAGGGGCGAGTGGGAGCCGCCAAGATCCGCCCCGAGACGCTAGTCGGCCACCTGAAGGACGAAGGCACGCAGTTGACTGCCACCGTATGGATCGGTGACTGTCAGCATAAAAAGAAAAAACGGCTCATCGGTAACCTATTCTGCATACTTGATTGCTCGTGCCAGTTTTGATATCTTAAATAACCTATGTTATAAGAATTACCTGACTCGGTGTAGATTACAGTTTCAGCAGGATCCAAAGCGATTTTTTTATTTTGTTAATGCGAAGCGTAGGTCATCGACACTCCCATCGGAAGTATTCTTTGAGGAAACGAAGGCCAATTCTGATCAGGAGATTGCAAATATATTTGCCCAATTTTTTCAAACGACTTATAGCTCATGTCAATCTCAAGTCGGTTTGCCTTACCCTTATCGGGTTAATGGCTCGAATCGCATCTTTGGACTGAAAATCACTGAAAACGCACTTTTAAATAATCTTCATGTTTTGAAACCTATATTTTCCCCAGGACCTGACGGAGTGCCAAGCTGTTTGCTTAGACACTGCGCTCATGGTCTTTTAAAGCCGTTGCTTAAAGTGTTTAACTTGTCCCTGGAGATAGGCTCCTTTCCAAAAATTTGGAAAGAGTCATTTATTATTCCTCTCCATAAAAAAGGAAACAAATGTAATGTTCAAAATTATAGGGGTATTTCCAAGTTGTCTGCTATTCCTAAGATTTTTGAAAAATTAATAACCTCCCATCTTCAACACCTTTGTAAATCTATTATTTCACCGTGCCAGCACGGATTTATGACACAAAAATCTACTACCACTAACTTGTTAGAATTTACTTCGTTTGTTATCAAGGGTTTTTAGGACAAATTGCAGACTGATGTTATTTATACTGATTTTAGTAAGGCTTTTGACTCTGTAGATCATCATCTCCTAATACATAAACTAGAACTCTTGGGCTTTTCAAATATTCTACTTCTTTGGATTAAAGACTACCTAACTCTTAGAACTCAGAGGGTTTTATTTAAGGGGTCCGTTTCCAAGACGGTTCAGGTCACTTCAGGCGTTCCTCAGGGTAGTCATCTTGGTCCTTTATTATTTATTTTGTTTATAAACGATCTTCCATCGGTTATAAAGTTCTCTCGGGTTTTGATGTACGCTGATGATGTAAAGCTATGCACGTCAGCTGCAACTCCCCTAGCTGCTCAACAGCTTCAAAGAGATTTAGACAACTTTCAAATGTGGTGTAAAGTAAATTTTTTAAATCTTAATTACAGTAAATGTAAAGTAATGTCATTTTTTAGATGTTTGCCCATTTTTAATATTTATTTTCTTGACAACAAACCACTAGATAGAATTGAATGGGTTGACGATTTGGGCATCCTTATGGACCCAAAGCTTAAGTTTGACAAGCATATTTCTTCAATTTCCAATCGAGCATCTGGTGTCTTGGGGTTCATTAAGCGCTGGTCGAAGGAGTTTAACGATCCCTACTTAACAAAAACTCTGTATACTTCTCTTGTACGATCGATTCTGGAATATGGATCTTGTATATGGTTTCCGAAATACGAAATTCATCAGAATAAAATAGAATCGGTACAAAAACAATTTCTGCTCTTCGCACTTAGAGGTCTTAACTGGGACACTAACAATAATTTGCCGTCTTATCGTAGTAGACTTTTACTAATAGATCTTTCTTCTCTGAGTGATCGTAGAATAATGCTTTCATTTTCCTTTTTTCACAAATTAATTAATGATGAAATTGATTCTTCTGAAATAATTAACCAAATTAACTTTGCTGTTCCTATTAGAAATACTAGAAATTTTGTACCTATAGCTCTTCAAACTTGTAATTATAATTATGCTCTTCATAATCCTTTTCGTACTCTGTGTTCTATTTATAACGATCTTTCCCACTTAATAGACAGTGCCACTCCTACTTGCTCTTTTAAAAAGTTAGTTTTGTGTCATTTGTCTACATGTTCGCGATCATCGTAACCGCACGTTAAGCGGAGCGCCCCTCGGTCGGATAGGCGGGAGGTGGGTCGCTTTGTGCGTGGGTCCGCGCGTTAACAAGCCGGTGCTTAGTATCGTTGGGCCACTTGACTGTACTGTTCGTTAGTACATCTACGTCCAATAAGGCTACAGTCGATACAGGGGCTACAAGCAGCTTTGTTAGCGAAGAGCTAGCTTGTAGACTGAACACTGTAGGCCGGAGAAGCGTCGCAAGCAGACAGGTGAAATAAGCAGACGGACATAGCAGCAGGACAACAGAACAAATAACGGTCGAAATAAGACTCGGGCATCGCAGTTTGGAAATAGCGCTTCTAATTATGCCTGGTGTGATAGACGATTTGGTGCTGGGCTTGGATTTTCTGACTGGCATGGGCACAGTGTTGCAGTGTGCGGGATTGGTGGTCACCATCCCAGCACAACGGCACAAGGTTGGAAAGTTGGAAGAGAGACTGTCGGTGGCAGTTGTCCAGAATACAACCGAACAAGACATAGCAACACGTGACTCCAGAAACACACCTATTGAAAACATAAATCTTCACGAAGACCAAGAAATTAACAAATTTCTACTGCGGGAAGTCGCTGCCTTCGAACACCTAAAGGGCACATCACAAATTACAGAGCACAAAATTGTGATGAGCGACGACAGGCCTATAAAACAGCGTTATTTTCCAAAGAATCCAAAAATGCAAGCGGAAATTAACCAGCAAGTAGAGGAACTACTTGCGAAAGGTTGCATAGAGCCATCCAACAGCCCACACAGCGCACCAATCGTGATGGTGAAAAAGAAGAATGGCAAATGGCGGTTATGTGTGGATTTTAGGCAACTTAATAGCCGATCCGTTAAGGACGCGTATCCATTGCCAAGAGTGCACCACATTTTAGACAAGCTACGTGAAGCCCACTTCATCACTAGCTTGGATCTGAAAGATGGGTACTGGCAGATCCCGATGGAGAAAGCGAGCCGACCACTGACAGCTTTTACAGTCCCAGGCAAAGGATTATACCAGTGGAAAGTAATGCCATTTGGGTTACACTCGGCACCGGCAACTTTTCAGAGGGCTTTGGATCGTGTTATTGGACCCGAAATGATGCCACACGCGTTTGCATATTTAGATGACATTATAGTCATCGGAAGAACGTGCGAAGAGCATATGGAAAATCTCAAAGAGGTATTTCGGCGGCTGCGGGAAGCAAATCTGCGTATAAACGTGGACAAATGCGATTTCTTTAAAAATGAATTGAAATATTTGGGCCACAGAGTCACAGAAGAAGGAATTCGCACAGATTCAGAGAAAGTTGCTGCAATCGCAGAATTGAAGCCGCCAAGTAACGTAAAGGAATTACGACAATACCTGGGCGTAGCATCATGGTACAGGCGCTTCGTACCAGATTTTGCGACGAAAGTAGCACCTCTGAACGCATTGATGAAAAAAGGCGCAAAATGGGAGTGGACTGAGGAGCGGCAAGTAGCTTTTGACACGGTCAAAGAGAAGCTGACTCAGTCCCCAATATTGGCATGCCCAGATTTCTCAAAAACATTTTGCTTGCAGACGGATGCAAGTAACTATGGCCTGGGTGCGATATTGACCCAACCTTCGGAGCAAGGTGAAAGGGTAATATCGTACGCCAGTAGGACACTAAACGGTGCCGAACGGAACTATTCGGCAACTGAAAAAGAGTGTCTAGCCATAGTGTGGGGAATCAGAAAGCTAAGGCCATACCTGGAAGGCTACCATTTTGTGGTCATAACGGACCACATGGCGCTGAAGTGGCTAAACTCAATTGAGAGTCAATCAGGCAGAATAGCGCGTTGGGCGCTTGAACTGCAACAATACGACTTTGAAGTCAAATACCGTAAAGGCAACCTCAATGTCGTAGCCGATGCACTTTCGAGACAGCCACTTCCGGAGACGTGCTGCCTAAGAAAAATCGACACAGAAAGGATGGAGGCAGACAGAAATTAAAAAAGGAAATCGCACAAAATGCAAGGAAATATCCGGATTACATGGAGGAAAATGGCAACCTGTACAGACACATCCCACACCGCGCTGGAGGCGGAGATGTGGAAGCTTGGAAGCTTTGTGTACCCAAAGGTAAAAGGAAGGATGTATTATTTGAGAACCACGACGCAGTCACAGCCGGTCATTTGGGAAGCCGGAAAACGATAGCAAGAGTAGCACCACGCTACTACTGGCCAGGCTTGTACAGGGACGTGCGCACATATGTGCACAACTGCGAAACGTGTCAACAATATAAGCCAAGTCAAATGGCAGCAGCAGGAAAGATGTTGACACAAATTCCGGAAGAGCCATGGAGTACCGTGTGTGCTGATTTTGTTGGCCCACTGCCAAGATCAAAACACGGCAACACAATGCTATTGGTGATGTTTGACCGTTTCTCGAAGTGGACTGAGTTAGTTCCGCTAAGAAGCGCAACCACAGCCACTTTGCAAAAGGGATTCAGAGAGAGAATTTTGGCACGATTTGGGGTACCAAAAGTTCTCATAACGGACAACGGAACACAATTTACGAGTAAAGCCTTCAAACGCTTTCTCGAAGAATTAGGAGTGCGACACCAATTTACGGCACCATACACTCCGCAAGAGAATCCTACAGAACGTGCGAACTGCACGGTAAAAACGATGATTGCACAATTCACAAAAGATAACCAGCGGTGCTGGGATGAATTTTTGCCAGAATTATCACTAGCCGTTAACACCAGCGTATCAGCGTCTACGGGCTACAGTGCAGCGTTTATCACGCAAGGGCGTGAACCAAAGCTGCCAAATGCGCTGTACGACAACGTTACACTCGGCACAGGGCAACCGCCACAAACACCCAGCGACAATGCGAAAAAACATAGAGAAGTTTTTGAATTGGTGCGCAGGAGTTTAGAGAAGGCCGCTCAGGACCAAGCAAGGCATTACAACCTACGGAGACGGCAGTGGAAACCATCCGTAGGAGACAAGGTGTGGGTGAAACAACACCACCTGTCAAATGCAGCGGAAGGCTTCGCTGCGAAGCTTGCTCCCAAATTTGCCGGACCATATACAATAATAAATTTTGTATCACCTGTAATCTGTAAATTACAAGGGAAAACTGGGGAAAAAGAACGGACCGCGGACATAGGCGACATAAAACCCCACGGAGGTGGAACGGACAACGGGTGAGATAATAAAAAAATTTTTTTTGGGGGCACAAATTATTTTAAGACCCTGGAACAAAAAAAAAAGGTAATTTTTTTTTTTTTGGGGTGAAAATCTGGAAAAGAAAAGAGCGGTTAATAATTGGCCTTATTAATGACGTATCTCATTTACTCACCTGAATCTCCATCACCTCCTATATAAAAAAAAGAGCATTAGTTGATGTGTTGTTTTTTTTTGGGAAAAAAAGAGGGGTGAATATGTATTAATACATATTAATTATTTTCCCTACTCAACACATTTAACAGATATAAATAATAAAAATAAATATGTAAGGTATTACATATATAAATAATAAAAATATATATGTAAGGTATTACATATATAAATAATAAAAATAAATATGTAAGGTATTACATATATAAATAATAAAAATAAATATGTAAGGTATTACATATATAAATAATAAAAATATATATGTAAGGTATTACATATATAAATAATAAAAATATATATGTAAGGTATTACATATATAAATAATAAAAATATATATGTAAGGTATTACATATATAAATAATAAAAATATATATATAAGGTATTACATATATAAATAATAAAAATAAATATGTAAGGTATTACATATTTATTAAAACCATAAGGCATAACATATAGATATATAATAAAAATAAATATGTAATAAGAGCCACGGCCCAACCAAGGGCATTACAAAAACCGGACCTGAACGCGGCGAAAGGTGTGCGAAGCAAAAGCTGCTAGGAAAACGGTTAATGAAAAAGGTTAGCGATATCGCAAAGAGAGCGCTGACAAAACATGACGGTCGCAGGCGGGAAGGATACCGTAACTTGCACACCTACACTGTTGCACATGCGTACGGAGTAGGGGCATAAAAGGTGCCGACTGCCATGCAGTCGGGCACTTTGCGATATTTTATTTTATCTCAGTACTCACAAGTAAGATGGAGAATTTTGGAAGCAACTCTGGAGCAAGAAGGGCAGCCCCTGTATCGGGCCGTGATCCACGGACGCATCCTCGCACACCAACGGGAGAGGTGCATGCGGTCGACATGGCAGCCATGGGTGCCAGCGCAAGGGGGCGCAGGAACGTGGCACGTCGAGGGCGTTGGGTCGGACAGCCCTATGCGCTTGTCGAGCCGCAGCGGGAGGCATCACCAGATGTGCTGGAGCTGCGGGCGTCGCCCATTCTTGAATCTGTTGAGGAGCGGGAGGCGGCCGAACGGGAGCGTTGCCACCGCCAGGAGCTGGAGGAAGAGCGCGAGTGGGTGCGCAGGGCGTACGGTGACGACTGGGATAGCAGCGACTGGGAGGTGGATCACGACACGGTTTCCGTGGTAGAGATGCGCGGAGAATCGCCGCCGGGCGATTTCGTTGAGGTGAATCCCGAGTGGATTCGAATGTGCCACCCGGAGGCACCGCCGACCCCAGAAGACGAGAATGTGGGCCCAGCCAGCCCGGAGCGGTTCGCCACACCGCCGCTACCGGAGACGCCACCACCAGACTGGCGCCCCGCTAGGCCACCATCGCCTTTCCCACGTGGAGTGGAGGTGTCGGACGCGGAAGATGAGGTGATCTCGATCTCGTCCGAGTCGGAGGGTGAAACAGCACCGGAGGCCGAGGAGCGGGTACCGCAAGGCGAAGCAGACGAGCCACCACCGCCGACGGCGACTATTAATAGGGAGAAGCGGTTCGTGGACGGGCGGTGGCACCACACCGCGACGGTTGTCCTGGAATGGACAGAGGAGGTGGCACCGCCCCACGAGGGTTTTATTAGAGAGATGACGCCACCACGACCACGACCGCGTACGCCAACGCCACCCCGACAGCGTACACCAACGCCACCACGACCGCGTACGCCAACGCCACCGCGATCACGACCGCCGACGCCGTCACCAACACACACACTACAAGCACCAGTCTGCACGGCCACCAGTCCGACAACACGGACAGCGCCGTGGGAATGGCCAACACCGCTGCAGGTGGGCACGCCGCCTCGCCCCGGGACACCGCCTCCACCACACGCTTGGGCAACCCATCCGGTGCGCCCAGCGTTCGGTCGGCAGGCTTCGGGCCCGTATGGGGAACGGCCGGCTCGCCCGGTGCTGCAGCGGCAGTCATCCGCACCGTTGGCGACTCCAGGATGGAGAGAGGTGGCGCGAGCAGACTGTCCACCAGAAGTGCTAGCAGCCACAACAGGAGGGAGCGACAGGCGCACGTCGCGTATCGTTTGGGCGCACGGCCAGGGATACCGCGTGCGAATTTCGACCAGAGGCACGCGGGCCTTTATGGCAGAGTAGGGAGGGAAAAAAAAAGGAAAAAAACACTAACACGCACAATAAAAAAAAAAAACGGCATGGCCTGGAAAAAAGAGAACATGATTTAGGATATGGTGGAAATGGCACAAGGCGCAAAAATATGTTACTTACTTTTGCTTTTTAGATTCTTTTCAGCAACAACAAAACAATTGCAAACTGCAAATTGTGTGTCATGGCCGATTAGTGTTGGATAGTTGCGTGTGGCCATATCGATCTGGCCACATCGCAAATATCGATCAGGCCGTATCGAGTAACACCGGGCGATGCAAAGCTGGCTACTATGGCGCAACGCACCACTAGATGGCGTTACACGACCGCCAGCTGATCGCTACAGCGACACTGCTAACGGACGCCAAGGTTCAAAACGGAGGCGCGCGATTTGAAAAAGACGCAAAATTAAGTGGAAGGCTTCCACTTCCGGAGAAAGAGGGGAGTGTGAGGAGCCATATTCACTTATAGCGCCTCACAAAAAGCGATTGCATTTATAGCCGCAGCCGGACCTGAGCTGCGGCGAATTCGCATGCTGTCTCGCTCTGACACAGGATGTCAGCGCTAAGGTACGTGTTTGGCACATGGGAGCCGCAAAACACGTACCGCAAAAGTCGTGGCAAAGTGCCGTTGGTGTGCGAGCGGTGCATCCACGAAATATAGTGATCACCGTCACACCAACGACAGGCGTGATCAGCAACGAGGAACCGTTGTTGCTAGGCAAATCTCACTGGAATGATCACGCCACCTTTGCCCATGGCGCGACATTGGCAGCGTTGACAGGCCCCGGTCCAGCGAGACAGCAGAAGAGTATAAAAGGAGCCGCCTTGGACAGAGCGGCAAGTTAGTTGAGTACGAGTTAGTTGAGTACGAGTTAGTTGAGTACAAGTGAGTTGAGTACCATGAATGCCAAGTCAGCGAAGCGAAACGTCAGTACGGAGTCAATACGAAATAAGTGAAAATCAGTGCGAAACATAAATAAATCCTACGCGAAAGGATAATTTAAGAGTTTAAAGGATTCATATCGCGATAAGGACAAGGCAGATCGTGTCCTTAGCGATTAACAAAACAATTTACTGAGAAATCGATAGGCGAAATTTATCAAGTTCTTGTGGCGCGTTGCATTTGCGAAGCAACCTCAAATTAAAACCAAGTGTCAGACAAGTGAGCCTGGCGAAGGACAGGGGAAGCTAAAGCCAGAGCCGGAGAGTAGGCGGCATTATTGGCGAAATCCTTGTGGTAACAAGGAGGCCATAGTAGAGCCTAGCGAATTCGGCGTTGCTAGCTAAAACCTCGTTTAGTAGGCGTAACATTGACTCAGAATATTTGGTGCAACGAGAGCGCCAGCATTGCAAATAAAACCACGACACAAGAGCCGTGCGATTCCCTAAACTCAAATAAGAAATATCATTAAGTGCAAAGAAATTGTAAAACCCAAACGTGAAAACTAGCAGAGAGTGCAGTTTTAAAATATATGTATTAAAAATAAAACCAATTTGTGTTCTTATTGCCGCAGCCGCCACAAATATAAATTTGTTGGCACGTACCCTCAGCACCGCGAGAGTTAGCCCAGCTAAAAACCGCGTAACTTTTAGATTCGTTACAATTGCCATATCATATTCTGAGCTTTTGTTCTTCCTCTTCCAAAGCTTCCATTCCCCCGGAGCGCGCAAAATACCAACTCGTTCCGCGCAGAGCATCATTTTGCGTTTGCGTTTACGCAAATGCGAGCGGAGCACTATCTTGCGTTTACATTTACGTAACTGCGAGCGTAGCATGGTATATGCAAGCACAAGATAACATAAATGACGTCACGAACGAAAAACATAAATGTGCGGTAATTGCTCGCTACCTCACACCCTCTCCTCACTTCGGGGGCGGTTACGGGCGGTGACGGGTGTTGACGGGCGGTGACCTTCCCGGCTTTCGACACCTTCACCTGGAACGCATGGCCTTCCGTCTCTTTGAGGTACTTGGTACCGTAGATGGGGTTGCACCGTACCGCCAACTCGACGCTGTGTATATAGCACCTCGTCGATTGCGTCGTCGGACGGCCATCCAGGCTCCACCCTGAGGTCTCTCTTGGGGTCTATGGCGGATAGGGGCACGCCTGAGGTGGAGTCGGGGACTTCGGGTACTTCAAGGATGTCCTCGGGCGGCACGTAAATGTCCATGGCGCGGCTATCATCGGAGTGCTTTGCTTCGGGGTCCACGTATTTTTGGCAGTGCCCCTCTAGCCCGAACAGGATGCGTACCTCTGCTTCAGACATCTTCTCGCTGTAACACAATGGAGTCGTAATTTTTATTTGCATAACCCTATCTACAGTGCGGTTTGTATGAGGATCTGAAGGACTTGACACAGGGATGAGGAAAGGTGGACTTGGTTCTTGGGTCTGGGTGACATTCGGGGAACCCTCGTCGGGGTCGGAGTGAAACGGCTTCAAGTCTGCCAGACAAGCCATTCGACGCTTATGAGTCTCCAAATGCTGTAGGCGTACGACATTCGGGGATACGTTCATATGGCCCATCGAACTTCGGAATCGACTGAACGATCGACTGATGATCTGTGTCCCGTTGTCGCATACAAAGCACCACGGTACCCCGAAGCGGCAAAATATTCGCTCCCTGAACGCTCGCTTCAAATGCACAGTCGTAGCCTTGCGCAGTGGTACCAGCTCTACCCTTTTGAAGAAGTGATCAAAGAACACCAGGAGCATGGTGTTTCCGTGCTTGGATGGTGGGAGGGGGCCAACGAAGTCGGAACAGGTGGTACCGAACGGTTCTAAAACTTGCCTGGTCAACATTTTCCCATCGGGCTTCAGCTGGTTCACCTTGTATGCCTGACATTTGGCACATCGTCGTACATATCATGAATTCATGAACCATTTCGTGTTATATGTTCTGACTATAACAAACTTTATTCTCTTGTCTCCTTGGAGGCCTAAACTCCAGTACTAAAAAGATCGATCCTTTTTGCTTTATCTAATCGTAACCATTAACTACTAATATAACGCTGGTCTGATTGGGTTTTTCTGGGTTTTTCCCAATCCTCACAACAAATGTTGGACTGCTCAATTTTTTATTGAATTTCCCAGAGCTTTAACTTTAACTTTTTAATTATTTTTTTCAGATTAATATATTATTCTATATTTTACTTAAATTAATTATTTTAATTATTTTTAATTTAAATTAAATTTTGATTCATTTTTTCGATATCTCATGTTTTTCTTAACCGATTTGGACGAAATTTTCAGAAAAGTTCTACAGTTACCCATTACTTCAACCCTCATTTTTACATTTTCCAAATTAGATATTTTTTGTTATCGATTCCACGTGTATATCGGAAACCAGAAAAGTTATCGATAATTTGAAGCAAACTTGTTCTTCTCATGGTATAGGAGAACTTATAAAGAAAATCTGAAGTCTCTAGCTCTTGTAGTCTCACCACAACAACTCACCAAAAATTTTTATCAAAATCAGTTCAGGGTCTATAAGCCTTAAGCCCAAAACCAAGCACACACACAAACAAACAAACATACATTGCCTTTTATATATAAACTTACCTGGTTTTTGGAGAGATCGTGAAGAAATTCATGTTCACTGCGACTCAAAGCATCAAAAAATACATCTTGTATCATATTTCGGTTTTTATCAACAAATCCATCTACTGAGTAAATAACATTTCCTGCGTAGTGTTTTATTCCAAATTCTGTTTCCCAGTGCCGCCGGTCTTGTCCTTTAACATACATTGGGTTGTTTTCGAATTCTGCATGCAGGTTATTCAAATAAGCTGAATCAGAGCCTTTAGGCATGTGACATTGCTCGGTCAAAAGCTTGAAAATGCATCTTGGAGGTTTTTCTATCAACTCCAAACATATTGAATTATCTGTAAAATCTACTTGAGTGTAATCAATTTCTTCTTGATTATACTGCAGATAAAAGCAAATAAATAGATTTTTATTTAAAAAAATTAATTGGCTATGCAAAACAAATATATTATAATATACATTAAAAATCGTTGACGCTGTAGACTTGAAAAATTGCAAACATTTCTGTATGTTGACTTATCAAATAAAGTATGAAGAATAGGAAGCAACGCCTATGAAGAGGCTTGCAAAAAAGGAGATCGAACAAAATTTACTCAACACAACCTTAAGCCAAGTGTTAAAATGTTTGTAAAAAGATAGCAAGTAACGTCCCTACAGTAAATAGATTTGACAAAAGTTTTGATGCCACGTTTGGCAACAGCGCACTTGATGAACGAAAGCTCTCGTTTTCAAAACCAGTGTTCGGAAAATTGGACATAAATAAATTTCAGTGTGTACATGCATGACTAATAAAACTCAGTATGTAACCCTTTAATGCATACAATAATATACATATACATAAAATAAAGTGGAAACGTTGCAATCGACGCAGCCGACTGCGGTATACTCGTTACCATTTTTAAATCCGGTAAAAAGAGGCCTATTTGCAAAAGGGTACAGATTGTAGTGTACAGAAAACCATATATATAGTGACAAATTCAGTTCTTTCAGAACTTCTATGCCAACCTCCACCCACACAAAATAACAAGAACAATGCACAAGCATTGTCCACTTTAGTAAACAAATGTATAATCTTAAGCACGAACATTTATGATTTTGGCTTCTCGTTATAGAACCATAGATAATTAAGTCACACTCAGCATAAGCACGTACATCCGGCGAACAGAATAAACAACAGTAAAACTATGCAGCCTAAAAAACAAAAAAGCTATTAAAATCGATCACGCCACCCGAAAAACAAAGCCATTAAAATCGATCACGCCACTTTAAGAATTAGATGAGCAAAGTCCAATGTAATTTGATCCTTGAGCGAAACCCCAGTTTACGACTCCTCAGAATAAATCCACTCCAGAGAGTTGAGCATAAATAATTTAAACAAAGGAATAAGTCGCAAAACGAGGTTTCTTCAAAAATCAAAACGCTAGCATAAGTTGAGGCGGCGCTCATAGCGCTAAGATCCTTCACGATCTCCTCCAGACTTGTAGAGAACTGTTTCCAGCAGCTGAACGCCCTTGCCTCAAAAAACATCTTAACGATGGGCTAGGTGCCGGGGCATGAAGGCCACATAGGAAACGAGGTAGCAGACTCCCTAGCAAAACGCGGAGCGATGTCACCACTAATCGGCCCTGAACCGTTCTGTGGACTCTCGAAAGGACACAAAAGAGAACTGGTCAGGAAATGGGAGGAAAAGGAAATAAGTCGCCACTGGACCGACAGTGCAGGGCTGAGACAAGCCAAACAATTTCTCGTCCCCCAGATGACGCGATCAAAACGCATCATCAATCTAAAAAAGAACGAAATACGTATTCTAACAGGCTACCTAACGGGTCATTGCAACCTAAGGTATCACCTTAAGAAATTAAAACTTTCAGAAATCGACACATGCAGATTCTGTGAGATGGAGCCTGAAACATCAGAACATGTTCTATGTGAATGCCCCTCGCTAAGCAGACGTCGACTTCTACAACTAGGAGGTGAACTCAACCCCCCCTACAGGATATGGGAACATATAGACCCTACCAAAGTGCTCTCTTTTATTAGAAGCCTTGGTATAGAGGCTCTACCCTAATTCCTACAGGCAGGCACAAAAGACCTAACATCTGGTCGCAGTGCAACAAGGCCCTAGTAATAATAATAATAAGTTGAGTTCTATTTTACATGTTTAACTGTAAAGACGCGTTCAATAAAGATATTTTATATTTTTTTTAATAAACACGACTCCAACGATTTAATTGGCGCAGCCGGTAGGATATCAGTCGAAATCGCGAAAGTCATAGTAACCTAAGGATAAAAAGATCCTTAACTTGTTCTAGTGTCTCGCGAACTAATCGAAGTGATATCCACACAAGGACCTCGTGATCCTTAAAAACTTTTCCTCGAAAAGAAACAAAAGTCGCGGAACGCCTCAAGTGCAAGAAAAAATATAAAGAAAATTTTTTTTTTTTCTTCAAACAACAAAACTTTTCTTCGAAAAGAAACAAAAGTCACACAACGCTTCAAGTGCAAGAAAAAATAAAAGAAATTTTTTTCTTTAACCAACAAAACTTTTCACAAATCAAACATCAATATCACAATAAATAAAAAATTCCAAGATGACTTTGAGGATTTTATCAGACGCCAACCTAAGCCAAGCGCTTAACCAAATGAGGCAAATACCAAGCTTTGGAGGAGAAACAGAAGACCTAAGCGCTTTCATCAGCAGAATCGAATTAATCATGAAACTATACCCAACTGAGGACAGCAGACAACAAAATGTGTTGTTCAGCGCAGTGGAAATGCAACTACATTAAGACGCCCAAAGGACTTCGCTAAGACACATGGCTTCGGACTGGAATACATTAAGAGATATCCCGATCAGCACTTACATGACACAAACATCTTACGAGGAGCTACTAAGGAAGCTGTACTACACCCAATACGGAGGAAGTATACGTAAGTTCGTCGAAGAAATAGAAACTAAGTCTTTTGTCATTATTAATAAGCTAATAATAGAAGGCAACCAACAGAATACAACACTATATACAAATGCTATGAACAATACAATAAAAGATGTAATTAGTAAGAAATTGCCTGACCGATTGTATATGCAGCTAGCTAGATACGATATCACCACAGTGAATAAATTAAAAAAAAGTAGCACAGAAAGAAGGAGCTTATGAAGATTACGTATCTGACAGATCCAAGAGCACAAGTAACACAACTTTCAGTAAACCAAACAAAAACAATTTTACTTCCAGATATCAAAACCATAACAACTCAGGTTATAGAAACCAACAGAATTTCAATACAAATTTTCAAAATTATAGATACCAAAACCAATCACAAAATACCGCAGCACATGACCCACAACTATTTAGGGAACTTCAACAAAAACTATATCAAGGTAGAACCCAAAATCCAGTCAATTACCAACAAAATCCATTCAGAACAAATGCACCAAATCCACCATTTAAAAGAACACGCCAAGGCTATAGTGAACAGTCAAAAATGGACACATCCGAAAATTTTCATCAAACAGCCTCGGAACCGAAAATAGAGCACCGTTCATAAATATAATTATGAACGATATTCCTTTGAAATGCTTAGTAGACACGTCGATTAATTTGATGAGCAAAAATTTCTTCAATTATAAAATATCAAAAGAAAATATAACTTGTCATACAATAAGTGGAAAAGTAATTTTAAACGAAAGCATATCGTTAGCACCAAGTAAACTTTGTCCGACCGATCAAAAATTTTACATTCATGATTTCTCAAAGAAATTTGACATCCTATTAGGCCGAACGTTCCTAACAGATTGTAAAGCTAAGATCAACTACGAGGAAGAGTTTATACAACTTGGAGACTTCCAATTCTTATTCAAGTATGATATCGAAGAAAAAGGGTCAAACGAAATCTTAGAAGAATGTCTAGATCCACCATTAACAAGAGATTTGCACATAGCTTATGCACTGGAAATTGAGCTGTTAGAAAGCAATCAGTTTAGATTAGAGCATCTCAATGCAGAAGAAAAAAAGGAATTAACAAAAGTTTTATTCGAGTTTAAAGATATCTAGTATAAAGAGGGTGATAATCTGACCTTCACTAATAATATAAAACACACAATCACAACCAAGCATGAAGACCCCATTTACAAAAGACCATATAGGTACGCACAAAGCTTCGACGCAGAAGTAGATAAACCATTAAATGAAATGATGAAGCAATGTATCATTCGTGAATCAAGTTCACCCTATTGTTCACCAATCTGGATAGTACCCAAGAAAAGTGACGCCTCAGGCAAAAAGAAGTTTCGCATTGTAATAGACTACCGCAGTCTCAACGAAGTAACCATCAGTGACAAATATCCTATACCTTTAATGGACGAAATATTAGACAAGTTAGGAAGATGTCAATATTTTACCACCATTGATTTAGCAAAAGGGTTTCATCAAATCCAAATGGACGAAAAACCTATACCGAAAACTGCCTTCTCAACTAAAAATGGTCATTTCGAATATATACGGATGGCATTCGGCTTAAAGAATGCATCAGCAATATTTCAACGTTGTATGAACAATCTTTTAGGAGACTTAGTCTAAAAAAATTGTTTAGTATATATAGACGATATAATAGTGTTTTCCACTTCATTGGAAGAACATATATTATCACTGAGAAAGGTTTTCGAAAAGCTAAGAAAGGCAAATTTAAAATTACAGCTAGATAAGTGCGAATGGATGAAAAAAGAAACAGATTTTTTAGGTCACGTTATAACAGTAGACGGAATTAAACCGAATCCAAATAAAATTGAAGCAGTTAAAGTATTCCCAATACCTAAAACACCGAAAGAAATAAAAAGATATCTAGGATTATGTGGATTTTATCGAAAATTCATACCCAACTTTGTCAAAGTAGCAAAACCAATTACACTTAAGTTAAAAAAGGGAGCAAAAATAAATATAAACGAGAAAGAGTATAAAGAAGCATTCGAAAAATTAAAATTACTTATTATGTCCGACCCAATATTAATTTATCCTGACTTTAACAATAAATTTGCGCTGACAACAAACGCAAGTAATTATGCATTAGGTTTTATCACAGGATCACAAACCAATATGCTTTGCAAGCAGGGCCCTAAATGAACATGAAATTAATTATTCCGCAATAGAAAAAGAACTCTTGGCTATAATATGGGCTACAAAAAATTTCAGATCATATCTTTTCGGTAAAAAATTCGAAATCCTAAGCAATCACAAACCTTTAGTATGGTTAGAAAACATTAAAGACCCAAATATGAAATTACAGAGATGGAAAATCAGGCTAAACGAATTTGATTACGAAATTAAATATATACCAGGTAAAGAGAATTATGTAGCAGATGCACTTTCAAGAATTAAATTAGAGGAAAACTTCATGGGAGATACACAAGAAAGCGTAGCAGCAACAATACACAGCGCATGTGAAGACAATCAAAATTGCATTCAAATCACAGAAAGACCCTTAAATAATTACAACCACCAAATAGAATTTATTAGAAACAATATAGAAGACGTAAAGAAAATAAACTACTTTCACAAAACAAAAATTCAATAAATTATACAGAGATGACAATAGAGAGAGCAAAAGAGCTAATAAAAGAATATTTATGTGCAAAAAATAGTGTAGTATGTAGTATGTATGTAAATGGTGACTACGAAATATTCCAAAAAGCTTATGTAGACATAATAAATACAGACAATCCAATTAGAACAATGAGAGCAACCACCAAATTAATTGACATCCAAACTTATTCAGACTTTAAAGAAATCATTATGAACAAGTAAGAAGGCTCTAGTCGGGAGAGCCCGACTAGAAGATACCCTGAACCCAGTTGCAATAAATATATTTAATTTATATAAGACTTTGGTATACTGGCTTAGCTTCCATCGATTAAGTTCAATATCTCCGGTGTTTCTCAACCGATTTGGACGAAATTTTCAGAAAAGTTCTATCATTATCCATTACTTCAACCCTCATTTTTAGATTTTTCAAATTCGATATTTTATTGTTATCGATTCCATGTGTATATCGGAAACCAGAATAGATATCGATAATTGGAAGCAAACTTGTTCTGCTCATGGTATAGGAGAACTTATATCCCAAATGTGAAGTCTCTAGCTCTTGTAGCTCTGAGATCCACGCGTTCATACAGACGGACAGACGGTCAGACGGACGGACAGACAGACGGACAGACAGACGGACATTGCTATATCGTCTCGGCTGTTGATGCTGATCAAGAATATATACACTTTATGGGGTCGGAGATGCTTCCTTCTGCCTGTTACATACTTTTGCACAAAACCATTATACCCTTATTTACCCATTTTATGGGTTAAGGGTATAAAAACAGGAAATATCAGAAAAGTAGACGACAAACATTTTGAAGAAACTAACAGAGGTAGAAAAATCCTTCATTATCAAACAAAATTCAAAAAACAAAAGAAAACTAACGTAAGCAAATATAACAATTCCAGGTCAACTGAAGCTGCTAACGATACACTTGTTACAATTAATAATCCTACTCACAACAATAATACCCTGTAACACCCAATCGATAGAAATCAATCAAATAAAAGCGCAAAACGGATACCTTATCTTAAAAACTGGTCTACTAAGTATTACACAGGAATATGAATACCATTGCCTCACAATAAATCTAACTAAAACTGAAGAAACACTAAAAAATCTATTGCAACAAGGGGAAACCTTTAGATTCTTACCACAAATAGAATACCTAATAGAAAAACTGGAAAGAGAAATGAACGGAATAAAAATAGTAAAAAGACAAAAACGAGGACTTTTAAATATAATAGGAACAGCATATAAATACTTATTCGGCACCTTGACCGAAGAAGACAGAACAGAGCTAGAAAACAAAATAAATAACTTAGAAGAAAACAGCATTCAAATTAATGAATTAAACAAGATAATAGAAGCAGTAAATCATGGCCTAAGCATAATAGAAAACATGTCAAAAGATTCACAACAAGATAAAAAACTAAATTTAATACTATTTAACTTACAACAATTCACAGAGTATATTGAAGATATCGAAATGGGCATGCAATTGACAAGATTAGGTATCTTTAACCCAAAACTACTTAAACACGAATACTTAGAAATTGTAGACACAGAAAAATTATTACATATAAAAACTTCAACTTGGCTCAAATCAGATACGAACGAAATCTTAATAATCTCAAACATACCAAAAAAGCTAACACAAACTCCTTTATACACAATAATTCCTTACCTAGACGAAGACAAAAACATTTTAACAGAAAATATAAAAGATAAATATAATATCAATAAAAATAACACATATTCAGCAACTGACAAGAAAATAATACAAAACAAATGTATAGATGGTATACTTAAGCAAACAAAAGTAGAATGTAAGTTTACTAAAACACACAAAAATTACAAAATAAATTTTGTAGAACCTAATGTTATATTAACTTGGAATTTGCCTAAACTAATGCTCAATCAAAATTTGTACAAATCAAGAAATATAAATAAGCGGAAACAACATAATTAAAGCCATTAACTGTTCACTTCAAATAGAAGATATATCTGTATCAAATATAATTTCCGATTATACACAAACAATTTACATAAGTAACAAAGTTACAAGAATCGAACCAATTTCATTCATACATACAAGACAACTTATAAAAGAAAATACAAAAACACACAACATCCTATTAATAATAGTTTTAACCATACTCGCAATAATGTTAATCGCGACAGCTATATATCTAATATTTAAGTTCAAAAATATTCCACAGAGAATGATCATAAAATATAAGAAAAAAGAAGAACAAGAACCAACAAACGATCAAGAAAATAAAATTATAATAGACACAGACACTAAAATGTACCCAACACTAACAGCTTGAGGACAAGCCATTTTCTAGGGGATGGGGAAGTGACATACTCAGTTCTTGCAGAACTTCTATGCCAACCTCCACCCACACAAAATAACAAGAACAATGCACAAGCATTGTCCACTTTAGTAAACAAATTTATAATCTTAAGCACGCACATTTATGATTTTGACTTCTCGTAATAGAACCATAGATAATTAAGTCACACTCAGCATAAGCACGTACATCCGGCGAACAGAATAAACAACAGTAAAACTATGCAGCCTAAAAAACAACAAAACTATTAAAATCGATCACGCCACCCGAAGAACAAAGCCATTAAAATCGATCACGCCACTTTAAGAATTAGATGAGCAAAGTCCAATGTAATTTGATCCTTGAGCGAAACCCCAGTTTACGACTCCTCAGAATAAATCCACTCCAGAGAGTTGAGCATAAATAATTTAAACAAAGGAATAAGTCGCAAAACGAGGTTTCTTCAAAAATCAAAACGCTAGCATAAGTTGAGTTATATTTTACATGTTTAACTGTAAAGACGCGTTCAATAAAGATATTTTATATCATTTTAAATAAACGCGACTCCAACGATTTAATTATCTATATATTATAGTCAACCAAGATGATTCAGCTCGTCGGATTGGCCGGTGTTCTTTCTTACCCAACTGCATTGGTTACGCTGACAGAATTAAATTATAATGCACGGACTGAAAATTAAAGAACTAAAATTTATGACGGGAAAGGTATAGAGCCGGTACTCCAAAGAATTTATTTGAAATTGTTAAATAGACTGAGAGAGAGAGAAAGAGCTGTTGGTCTTCCCTCTTCTTCACCCACCCGACCATGACAATAGCTTCATGTTTACGTTGTCCCTTTGTTGAAGGCTTAACTCCTTCAAGTTACTCTGCGACGTTCATCAGACTACAGACAGAATAGAATCAAGTTACGGCAGTTTCATTATACTGTTCTTCATATTATTCTTTAATGCGTACAAAAATTCGTAATATTGTTAACATATTAAGCTATATAATCCGATTCTAATTCAATTCAATACCAACGTTGCTAACTAACCAATATGTAGGTGAAGCCATAGCGAAATAAAAATAATATATATATCTATATAAATATATATATATGTCAAGCATGTATTTGTTTGGTCTTACTTTGTTCCAGTTAAATGCTACTCACAAAATAAAGAAGAAATGTTTGTTAACGTTCCATCGTCGTTCCTTGGGCCCAAGTCGAGTTGATGTGTTTTTTCTTTTTTTTCTTTTTGTTTGTTATAAACTGCTAAATAAGATTGACTTTAGAAATTGAATATATACATGGCTTGTTATAAATTCGCATTGGCTACCACGCTCATGTTTCTAATAATTGTTGTAACTTATCACTATCTCATCTCTTTAACTCAAAAATATAATATAAAAAAAAAAATATTATAAATCTTAACTTTAATCTCTCATCTATGCAAGTATGTTAACTCAAGCTCGTTCGCAGAAATTGTAACCTTAAATTTACGTAAGCGTACAAGAAATCTTAAGTCACCAGCAAATACTCCGGCATGAATAACGGGGAAAGTTAAATCAACGCAAAACTATTACTTCATTGTCTATATGCACTAAAACACATTTGCTAAACAATTATTGTCTATGAGGTGGTCTGTGTTTGGAACTTAGTCCAGTTACTCAAAACTCGGTCTTTTCTCTTCGCGTCTTAGGGCTCCGACGCGCGTGGATGTCGCCGTGCGCATCGGGCTTCCAAAGCACAAATCCCAGTTTTGTTGAACAATTAAAACGCCAGAACAAGGGATTGTTGGCGTAGTTTGGCTGGCCTTTTGGCCGCCTACGCTGCGCACACTCTTAGAAGCGTTTCAATATATATGCAAATCTGCTAAGCACTCCACTCAAGCGCACAAGGGAGGCCGATTGAGCGCTATGAAACGAATCTGGTTAGGTTGAATACACCACATGCACTTTATATTACCTTAATGTACTCGCTCAAAACTATTCCAATTGAATTATCTGCAGCTTATCCGCTTTCGGTTTTATGATAGTTCGTTCACTATGTATTTTTTCACATAGATAAAAGGTTATACACGTGTTTCACTTAATAAAGTAGCACTATAGGTCTGCTTAGTTTGGATAATCCCATTCGAATGATCGCCCACGCTTCTTCTAATGATGCCTTAGCCTAAGTTCGAATCGGATTTCGAATAACGGGGCTTAGAATGAGTGTAAGTGGGAGATGTTAGTCAGATTAGAGAACGAGAGCGGGAGTTTTGCTGTCTGAGATGGCTGTATGCCGTTTATGGAAGTCTTTTGAGTGTAAATGTTTTGAGTCGCTTATTTAGTTTGGCGTGGATCGTATATTTTTATTTTGGCTACTACAGCACAGATAATGCAACAAGACATGTTCGCGGTACCATTATCTGAAGTTGAACTGATATTACGTATGGTTTTCGCTTTATTTGTATATCTTTTAAGTGATACACTGCTAATTTCTTTCCTCTTACGTCGCATAACTCATAATAGTAGGTGCTCCGTTTCTTTACAATTTTCGCAGCTACAAACACGGGTGCAAGTTTTGCACTGAACTGCTTACCAGCGTTGCTTTGAGTAAAGTTACGAGTGAATACCTCATCTCCAACATTGAGCTGAACGTTGCGACTACGAAGATTGTATCTATTTGCATTGTCGTCGTGAGTTTTATTAATATTTTCTTTGGCTCTTTGTCTGGCTAACTGTAACATATCTAGCCTGCTCGAATTTGTATCATCGCTCAATAAGTCTAAACTTCTTAAAAGTGCGTAATCCTTACCATTCAAAACCATATTCTGGCCGAAAGCAAGAAAATACGGCGAATAGCCAGTACTTCGATGCTATGTCGCCCTTAAAGAACTGCTTATCGCATCAAGATTAGCGTCCCAGCCGGTATGATCGGCACTAATATAAGCACGTATGGATGCTAAGACGGATCAATTTAACCTCTCACTAGCATTAGCTTGGGGTGAATAAATAGCCGTGCTGCGATGTGTTATACCAAATCGCGTCAAGAAGCTTCAAACAAACTGGAACGGAATTGGGAACCGTTGTCAGAAAGTATGACTTCTGGAACACCAAAAACATAAAATATGTTGGTCTCTAAATTATTGCAAATCTTAGAAGCTGTAAACTTTTTAAGAGGGTTAAGAAAATGAAATTTCGTGTGGTGATCAACGATAAGTACCCCAATATTGCCTTCTTTAGTCCTTGGAAAGGGTCCTAATAAATCAATATATAATTTTTGAAATGGCCTATCCGCATTTTTGAAATGGCTGGTCGCAAAATAGTGTTTGGGCTTTTAGTCGTACGACAAATCTCGCAATTAGCAATATATTCGCGTATTTGGCCGACCAGGCGTGGCCGAAACAAATAGCGTTTCAGTCTTTCCACAGTTTTAGACATGCCACAATGAGCTGCGGTTTTTTCATCGTGTGCGGCTTGTAATATGGCTGGTACTAAGGCAGCTGGAACCCATAGTTTCCAAGCGCCTATACCAACCTGATAATCCTAAAAATCTGCGTAGTTGTTTCACTGATGAAGGAATAGGAAACTCTCTAATGGCATTTATCTTGTCGGGATCGGTCATAAGCTGTCCTTGTCCCAATTTAAATCCAAGGTATTTTATCTCTCACATGCAAGATTTTGATTTACCTACGTCGATAGTTAAATTCGCTTTTCGCAAGCATAGCTATCTCTTGTAACAATACAACGTGAGAATCAAAATCATCTGATAAGACAAGTAAATCATCTAGATATACGAAAACACGAGTACGTAAATTCGCTGGTATAACTCGATCCATTAGTCGACAAAGCGTTCGAGCCGCATTGCAAAGACCGATTGGCATCATTTTGTATTGGTAAAGTGGTCTATTCGGGACTGTGAAGGCTGTAAATGGACGTGATGCTTCATCAAGAGGTATTTGCCAAAATGCGTGCTTCATGTCCAAGCCTGTTATAAATCTGGCTGGTGGAGGACGACTTCATATACCGTCGATGTGAGGAAGCGGATATGCATCTGGCTTAGTTACCTTGTTAACTTTACGTGAGTCTAAGCATAACCGATATTTCTCACCTTTCTTAACTAACACACAGTTACTGCTCCAGGGACTAGTAGATTCTTCAATAACGTCTAATGCTAGCATGTTATCTACCTCCGTGAACATAAGTTTCTATATTGCTGGTGAAACGGGCCAATGTCGTTGATTAACTGGCTGAGCGCCTGCAAATTTGATTGAATGTGTAATCACATTGGTACGACCCAATCCTTCTTTAGCAAATGAGGGAAAGACATCTACTACTGCGTTTAGACGTTTTTGTTGCTCGTCTGTCAAAGTGTGAAATTTGGACTCCTCACCACAATCGTTTGATGATCCAACATCGAGCTCAGAAATCACTGCCGACGGTGGCAAAGTTCTCTCAGCCAGTCCAAATTTCCTCCAAAAATCTATTCCTAGATAAACTTGTTGGTTTAAATCTGGGATGATAAATAACTCTAAAATGTCCCACTTGTGCCGAAAAGAAATTTCAGTGATTATTTTACCTGCAACTGTGCTCTGTGTACCGTTAGCAGTACTTATCATACCGGAACACTTCTTAGCTTTGCTGTCTGCAAGCAACTCTTTAGCAGCTGTTCCTCCAACACAGCTTATTGTCGCTCCTGAGTCTAGCAATGCTATATAGCTATTACCTAAAATTTTTACATCGGCGTAGAGCCTATCATCGTTATTTAACAAAACCGACCATAATATTTTCTTGCGATGGTTAATGATGGCTTTCCAAAACTTTCTTAAGCGTTTAGGAGAACGCTTAGGCTTATATATAAAACTATCTATACTAGAAAAAATTCTTTCACGAATTTTATTATAATTATCTAATCTAATATGAAAAGGAATATTGGTATGTTTGAGCTCAGGCTTGTTTTGTACGGCCGGCTTAACATTGGTTCCCACAGGCATAACTAAAGTGTTGTTTCTAATATTTTCGGATGCACCTAGTTGTGGTTTTTGGGTACATCCGCCAAACGGTATAAAGCAGGGTTACACTTTGGGCACCTAGGTTTGAAAATCTCCTTGGATCCACACCCGTAACAGAATATATTTCTAGCCTCTAAACAATCGTCGAATCTATGGCCAGGCTTATCGCAATTCCAGCAAAGTAAATTTACTGCGTTGCGTTTTATGGCTAATACTTCGTATAATGGTTCTGCGCCTTCGGCTATTTCATAAGACGGATACTCTTTTATTATCTCCGAAATCTGTGAACGAAATGACCGCGGTTTGAGCGAACTCATTCCGTTGAAGAATTGTTCGTGCTTACGAACTTCTTCGCGCAATCTCGATCTCTTTGAAATTTTCAAGTGCAACAGTTCACGGTGAACCCTAGGCTTTGAATTCCTTATCAAAATGTCGACTAATTGTTCCTCAGAAATTGTCTTTTGTAACTGGTATGCTAAGTCTTCAATGGAATATTGAAAATCATCAAATGCTTTATTTTCGTTTTGACGAAATTTTCGAATTTTCTCTCATATGTCTAAATCTGTTTCACCATCATCGAACCGTTCACGGAATTCCCTACAAAACGTTTCCCATGAAAAATTTGTATTGTTCCGATGGAATTTCCAATACCAATCGCTCGCCTTGCCGGAGAGTAAAATATACAAATTATCACACAATAACTGATAGTCTTTGTTTAAGTTTTGCTCAGCTAAAGCGCGAACGCGATAAATAAATTCATCCATTCTCATACCTTGTCTTGAGCCATCAAATTTAATACGCCAATTCTGGATTATGGATGACGCTTTTTCTGGAGCTATTCGGCAATTAGAGCCACTCCTATTTACACTAGCTCTAGCCATAAAATTGTCGAATTCAATATCCGGAAGAGATTCACGCTCAGCCGGGGCTGCGTTGGGGTTAGATAAATCTTGTTGTTGAGAAGTTTGCTGCGGTTGAGCTATCCAGAGTGAAGCTAATTTTTGTTGAATACTAGATTCAACAGCTTTGGTTAACTGTGTTGTTATGTTTTCAATCATTTGAGCATGCTGCGTAGCCATTGTCGTTTGTATGTAATTAATAATCTCTATCTGAGAGTAAAGTGGGGGATAAGAACGCTGATCTTCTCTAAACGATTGGCCTAAGTTTCCTCTAGTTTGTGACCGTGTGGACATTCCACCACCTCTAGGAGTATTCCCTCTACCTCTACCTCTACCTCTATACTTTTAGGCATTTGAGACACTTGGCCTCTCATCTAATCCTACCGAATCATTTAAACTTGTTGGCAAAGATAGTGCAGAATTCAGTTCTGCTGCTAAGTTGTTATTCGAAAATGTTACCATCATCGTAGTACAATCAGTAACGCAAACTGGGCAACTTGGGTTACTTTTGATATTTTCAAATATACATTTGTTGTGGAAAGTATGTTTGCATGGAGTCTTGGCAACTAGCTGCGTTGCCGCAATTGCTTCTTTGCAAATCCCACAAATTTTGTCCTGCTACTGCAAGGGTAGGGCGATGTTCTCATTGCTATGTTGCAGTGGCATTTTTTTATTTTTATTTTTTATTAATTAATATAGTTATATATAGTTCTGTCTTTCGTCTTACTGAACCGTCGCATAATAACTTAAGTCTAAATAAAATTTCAGAAATTCCTTTAATTGTTGTTAATGGAAAACTGATGCATTGGTTTAAAATCAGCTGAATTGCTGGACAACTTCCGAAAACTTTCCAGAACGTTGTAAAATCCAATGTTTTAATATCAACTTGTATCTATAAGAAAATATATAAGCTGTTTGATTACAGATCCGCTTAGGTCGATCAATCCAGAATTCGAATTGCAATCGCAAAATCCATAAGCTGATTCTACATCACATGCAAATATATTATAAATAGCAAGTGATAACTTGAGAGCAAAATTTGAGTTGTGATATTTTTGATGTAAAAGAAGAGCTTCAATGGGCCATACTGACTTATCGATTGAGCCTTAATTGTTCGTTGTTAATTTCGTGTTATTGGCACTTTCAACTATAAGTCTTTCGAGACCCTAGTTTGGCGCCACTTAATGTGTATTGTACAGAAAACAATATATATATATATATATTGTCAACCAAGATGAAATCGTGTGACAGTGGGCTCGAGGGTGTGCATTCTTGCTATGCTCGGATTTAGCTCGTCGGATTGGCCGGGGTTCTTTCTTACCCAACTGCACTGGTTACGCTGACACAATTAAATTATAATGCTCGGACTGAAAATTAAAGAACTAAAATTCATGACGGGAAAGGTATAGAGCCGGTACTACACAGAATTTATCTGAAATTGTTAAATAGACTGAGAGAGAGAGAAAGAGCTGTTGGTCTTCCCTCTTCTTCACCCACCCGACCATGACAATAGCTTCATGTTTACGTTGTCCCTTTGTTGAAGGCTTAACTCCTTCAAGTTACTCTGCGACGTTCATCAGACTACAGACAGAATAGAATCAAGTTACGGCAGTTTCATTATACTGTTCTTCATATTATTCTTTAATACGTACAAAAATTCGTAATATTGTTAACATATTAAGCTATATAATCCGATTCAAATTCAATTCAATACCAACGTTGCTAACTAACCAATATGTAGGTGAAGCCATAGCGAAATAAAAATATATATATATCTATATAAATATATATATATGTCAAGCATGTATTTGTTTGGACTTACTTTGTTCCAGTTAAATGCTACTCACAAAATAAAGAAGAAATGTTTGTTAACGTTCCATCGTCGTTCCTTGGGCCCAAGTCGAGTTGATGTGTTTTTTCTTTTTTTTTCTTTTTGTTTGTTATAAACTGCTAAATAAGATTGACTTTAGAAATTGAATATATACATGGCTTGTTATAAATTCGCATTGGCTACCACGCTCATAGTTCTAATAATTGTTGTAACTTATCACTATCTCATCTCTTCAACTCAAAAATATAATATAAAAACAAAATAATATAAATCTTAACTTTAATCTATCATCTATGCAAGTATGTTAACTCAAGCTCGTTCGCAGAAATTGTAACCTTAAATTTACGTAAGCGTACAAGAAATCTTAAGTCACCAGCAAATACTCCGGCATGAATAACGGGGAAAGTTAAATCAACGCAAAACTATTACTTCATTGTCTTTATGCACTAAAACACATTTGCTAAACAATTATTGTCTATGAGGTGGTCTGTGTTTGGAACTTAGTCCAGTTACTCAAAACTCGGTCTTTTCTCTTCGCGTCTTAGGGCTCCGACGCGCGTGGGCTTCCAAAGCACAAATCCCAGTTTTGCTGAACAATTCCAACGGCAGAACAAGGGATTGTTGGCATAGTTTGGCTGGCCTTTTGGCCGCCTACGCTGCGCACACTCTTAGAAGCGTTCCAATATATATGCAAATCTGCTAAGCACTCCACTCAAGCGCACAAGGGAGGCCGATTGAGCGCTATGAAACGAATCTGGTTAGGTTGAATACACCACATGCACTTTATATTACCTTAATGTACTCGCTCAAAACTATTCCAATTGAATTATCTGCAGCTTATCCGCTTTCGGTTTTATGATAGTTCGTTCACTATGTATTTTTTCACATAGATAAAAGGCAGTTTGGTGGCTGTGCTTTGTTTAAAATGTTATACACGTGTTTCACTTAATAAAGTAGCACTATAGGTCTGCTTTCGAATGATCGCCCACGCTTCTTCTAATGATGCCTTAGCCTAAGTTCGAATCGGATTTCGAATAATGGGGCTTAGAATGAGTGTAAGTGGGAGATGTTAGTCAGATTAGAGAACGAGAGCGGGAGTTTTGCTGTCTGAGATGGCTGTACGCCGTTTATGGAAGTCTTTTGAGTGTAAATGTTTTGAGTCGCTTATTTAGTTTGGCGTGGATCGTATATTTTTATTTTGGCTACTACAGGATGCAGCAGAGGTGTACGATGCCTTAAAGATTATCCGATGCAGATGGAGATGCCACTAGGTATCTTCCTTCCAAATTTGGTGAATCTAGCTCAAAGTTTGTTAAAGGTTGGAGAAGGGGTGCTGGGGTGGTATTTTTGGGCGTGGCATACAACTTTTTTAATGCAGATCTTTGAGGAATGTCAATTGCGAAAATCCTACCAAATTTGGTGACTCTAACTCAAACTTTGTAAAAGGCGGTGGATGGGGGCTGGGGTCGGTATGGGTGGGCGTGGCATCTAAATATTTGACGCAGATCATACCAAATTTGGTGACTCAAGCTCAAGTTTGTATAAGGTGTGGAAAGGCGGGATGGCGGCGTTATGGGTGGGCGTGGCATCCAAACTTTTGCTGCAGATCTTTGTGGGATGTAAATTGCTATTTCATACCAATTTTGGTGACTCTAGCTCAAAGTTTGTAAAAAACGTGGGAAGGGGGACGGAATGGGTGGGTGTGGTTCCAAAACTTGTGTCAGATTTTTAGGGGTCGTTGCCAGCTATCTTCCTACCAAATTTGGTGGCTCTAGTTTCACAACTCTGGAAGACACCCGCATTCCCGTTTTTGACTAGCCGTTGGGGCAGCTGGGGCAGCTAGGGAAACACTGCAGTTTTTGAAGTGTCATCATCACTTATCTGGGCAACAAATTTGGTGGCTAAAGCTCAACAACTGTGGAAGATATAGGCTATTTTGACTATAAAATGTGGGGAGGCTGGAGGCGGAATGGGTAGGCGTGGCTCCAGAATTTTTGATGCAGTCTATTGGGGTTTGCCAGTAGATATCTGCTCACCAAATGTTGTAGTTGTAAGGATGTGCCAAACAGAAGGAATTATCGATTTTGAGTTATCAAATTTATCGATTTGCCAGCCCCCAGTTATCGAAGAAGGCAATAGATAAAGATATTTGGAAAGTTTCAAGTCTCAAACTTGAAGAGTGTGGATTGTATTGGCGTTCATACAGACGGACGGACGGACGGGTGTACATTGCCTTCGGTATCGAGTATAAAAATTTTTCCATCAAATACTAAGAGCTCTTCCACATAAAGGCGGAACTCTTATGATGCTCTACAAACATAAACCAAATTATGTTTACTGGGATAATCCTTATGATAATGTTAATAGACTTAAGCTTTCACAGGCAGCTGGTAGCAGTAGTCATAATAATTAAATTATATCGATAATTGAAGAGTTGAGAGAGGCAAACAAAATATTAAATATTTAGGGTATTCAGTAGCTATGATATGTGCGTAAAGTACTAAGTTGTTATTTGAAAGCTTTCCAACCAACACACAGTCACATTTTTAACATAGCAAACATGTCTCTGGGTATGTTTGCTACTATTGTCAAAGAGAGTACAATCTCAAGAGTGGGAAATTTTTAAGAAAATATTTCAAATGTTATACAGATTAACAAAAGCAGTAAGCCATAAGTGTGAGGGAGCACGATAGCGGATAGCATGTGCAGCCGTTTTTGTTTCAGTTGCACTAAGCGGCCCGTCAAGTGTACGACAAGCGGCAGGCCAGCGGCAACCAAGAACGGTAAAAATTTGTCACTGTATGCGTGCGTGTGTTTCGCTTTTTACTAGGCCTGTTGTCTAGAATTTTGTTATTTTTAGATTTTGGTTTTTTTTGTGTCAGCAAATGACATCGACAAGTGCACTATTGAATACACTTTCGAAATTTGTGCGCAGAGGAACAAACGATGCTTATAAAAGACACAGCTCTGACTTTAAAAAAACAAAACGAACGTATATAATAAATATACTTATATTTTGTTTTAAAATATTATTTGTTTTAGAGTAGGATACTTTTTTTTTTATATAAAATACAATAATTTAAATGCATTTTTTATTAATTTCTCTAACTTTTGCAGATATATATATATATATATATATATCTATGCGTATACATATACAGCACCCTTAAATGTGAGTGTGGCAATGAGTGTGGCAATATATATATATATATATATATATTGAGACGGGTCAATAAACGATATACAATTGCCACACTCACATTTAAGGGTGCTGTATATGCATATATGAAGACAAACAGTCAAATTTCAGTTTAGCAATTGCTGGTCATTCATACTCTTTCCTTTTTTAATTCTATGACACTAGACACAAATTATGCCATCGCAATTTATGCAGCGATGCACAAAAATTTCGAAAGTGTATTCCGTACTGCACTTGTCGATGTCATTTGCCGACACAGAAAAAACCAAAATGTGAAAAATAGCAAAATTTCTAGACAAGTTGGCCCAGCAAGAAGCGAAACACACGCACAAATACAGTCACAAATTTTTACCGTTATTGATTGGCGCTGGTCTGCAGCTTGTCTTACGCTTGACGGGCCGCTCCCTCAAACTCATTGCCCAGTTTATTTCTGAGAGCGAAACCCTGAGACGAAATAACTGTAAGGCCCCTTCTTAAAAATTGCAATATCTTGTTATTAAAGCGTCTTTGCTATTGTACAATATGTGTTATTGAGTGGTTGCCAGACTATGCATGAAAACAGCTGTTTTCGATATTATTGATGTAATAAAGTTAGGTCGCACTAGGCGAGTTTTGGCTCTAAAAGTAAGTAAATTTTATTAATTATTAATTTAAAAGACATAACTGATGTTTTTACAGTGGCAGAAGCGACAAAAACAAAAAAGTGCGGAAGAACGAAATAAAATGCTGTAGCGAGGATGATGTGTGGAAAATGATTCTGTATGTTCAATCGCATACGATTTTGAGGTAAGGTTAAAAATGCATTGTATAGTACATAGAAACAAGTAAGAAGGCTCTAGTCGGGAGAGCCCGACTAGAAGATACCCTGAACCCAGTTGCAATAAATATATTTAATTTATATAAGACTTTGGTATACTGGCTTAGCTTCCATCGATTAAGTTCAATATATCCGGAGTTTCTCAACCGATTTGGACGAAATTTTCAGAAAAGTTCAATCATTATCCATTACTTCAACCCTCATTTTTAGATTTTCCAAATTCGATATTTTATTGTTATCGATTCCATGTGTATATCGGAAACCAGAATAGTTATCGATAATTTGAAGCAAACTTGTTCTGCTCATGGTATAGGATAACTTAAATACAAAATCAGAAGTCTCTAGCTCTTGTAGTCTCTGAGATCCACGCGTTCATACAGACGGACATGGCTATATCGTCTCGGTTGTTGATGCTGATTAAGAATATATATACTTTATAGGGTCGGAGATGCTTCCTTCTGCCTGTTACATACTTTTGCACAAAACCATTATACCCTTATTTACCCATTTTATGGGTTAAGGGTATAAAAATACAGTACGACCTCAGTTAACGCAACCTTTTTTAATTTGGCCAGTTGCGAAAACTGAGGTGGTTGCGAAAACTGATGTGAAATTTGTAATATGCCGATTGTCGCCTCTATTTGATTTTAGGACAAGCCCTAAAAGTAAGCAAACCTAACATCCCAACCTCTGCTCAAGTGCTTGTAAAACTGTATGCGCTTTTATTTATTTATTTTGTTTGCAAATAACCAAACTGATATTATTTTTGGTGTTTCGTAAAAATAAAAATAAGCTTGGTTAAATGGCAATTTGTTTCAGTTAATTCGAAACTTTTTTTTAGTTTTTTTTTTTTTTTTTTTGGCTATTTTTGTAATGAGCAGAAAACTCGCCAACTAGGAGTGATGAAAATGTCAACCGGTACAGGGCTATGAGTAACGAATATATAAGTGAAATAAATTGGTGCAACTTTGTCGCTTGACGCATCCAAATTTCTGACCGCATGTTTTTTTTTCCTCTCAAAGACTTGCAAGGGAGAAGGTGTGCGCGATTTAACGTGCTCTATTAAAGCACAGAAAACAAAACTGATCCCTTTAATTGGTTTAGTAAATTAAAGAAAAAAAAAAGTGCCAATGGATCATTATAAAGACGTAAGCGAAGAGATTGATTAATTAATTATTTTTTATTCCAATAACTGGAGCATTTATTTTTTTGGCTAGGATTATGCATATTCCCTAATACAGCGCCAACGAGGATAATCCGTATCTTCAAAATTATTGAGGTGCCAATTCCCGACTTAATGGGTAAATAAAAATAATATTTGTTGTACATTCGCAATTCTGATCTATTATTTGTTCTATTTTAACTTTATTATATATCAGAATTGGCGGCTTGGCCTTAATTAATATTCAGGCTTGGTTATAGTCATAATCCAGCTTGGCTATATCTATCAGTCAGCTTGTCTATAGTTATAATTTAGATTTGAGTTGGTTTTTTATATAGTAGTTGATATCCTTTGGCTAGTTAAACATAACAATTGCCATATAACTGCCGAATTAATTAAGTGCAATTAAATCTTTGCATATAAACCTAAAACGGATCAGCTGCTCTCAACACTCTAACCACCAACCCGCTCTCTTAAGCTACCGCTCCCGCAAGCACATATGGGCTTCTTACAACAGTCCGAAGTTGAAGTCGCACGCGGAGCAACCACCGCGTGAGGAAGGTGCTTAAACTATTAATATTGTGGTCGCGTATAACTTAAATAATATAAGGCTCTAAATATTTACATCAAATGCGAAGTGGATAAGTTTTGTTTTATGTTTTTTTTTATTTTTTTTTTTTTTAAGTGAGTTAGTGTCAAACGACCATAAACCTACAAAAGGTTATGGCACATGCCGGCACAAGTTTAAGCAAAGATAATGTTCAATGAACATAAGTGTAATTATGCTCGATACCGAAGGTAAAGAGTATATTGGTTTTCTGCAATGTCAATCATGGTGTCTGTCCGTCTGTCCGTCTTTCCGTCCGTATGGTTGCAAGTTTTTTCCACACCCTTCAAGCTAGAGACTTGAAACTTTCCAATTCTCTTTATCTATGGGATAGTAAATTAAAGTGTCAAGATGGGGGTTCTACGATAACTGGGGGGCTGGCAAATCGATATATTCGATAACTCAAAAACGATAAATCCGCATATTTCACACACCCTTACAGCTAGAACTACCAAATTTGGTAAGAAGATAGCTACTAGCAACTCCCAATAAACTGCATCAAAAATTTTGGAGCCACGCACCCCCATTTCGCCCCCAGCCCCCCCGAATTTTAAAGTCAAAAAAGTCAATGTCTCCCACAGCTTTTGAGCTTTAGCCATCAAATTTGGTGCCAAGATAGGTGATGATGACTCCCTTAAAACTGGATCACCAAATTTGGTATGAAGATAGCAATTGACATCCCACATCTGTATCAAAAATTTGGTTGCCACACCCACCGATACCCCCCCTTCCCTCTTAACACACCTTTTACAAACTTCGAGCTAGAGTTACCATATATGGTATGAAGATAGCAATTGACATTTCATAAAGATCTGCATCAAAATTTGGATCCCTTTAATTGGTTTAGTAAATTAAAGAAAAAAAAAAAAATAAGAGCCAATGGAAGAGATTGATTAATTAATTATTTTTTATTCCAATAACTGGAGCATTTATTTTTTTGGCTAGGATTATGCATATTCCCTAATACAGCGCCAACGAGGATAATCCGTATCTTCAAAATTATTGAGGTGCCAATTCCCGACTTAATGGGTAAATAAAAATAATATTTGTTGTACATTCGCAATTCTGATCTATTATTTGTTCTATTTTAACTTTATTATATATCAGAATTGGCGGCTTGGCCTTAATTAATATTCAGGCTTGGTTATAGTCATAATCCAGCTTGGCTATATCTATCAGTCAGCTTGTCTATAGTTATAATTTAGATTTGAGTTGGTTTTTTATATAGTAGTTGATATCCTTTGGCTAGTTAAACATAACAATTGCCATATAACTGCCGAATTAATTAAGTGCAATTAAATCTTTGCATATAAACCTAAAACGGATCAGCTGCTCTCAACACTCTAACCACCAACCCGCTCTCTTAAGCTACCGCTCCCGCAAGCACATATGGGCTTCTTACAACAGTCCGAAGTTGAAGTCGCACGCGGAGCAACCACCGCGTGAGGAAGGTGCTTAAAACTATTAATATTGTGGTCGCGTATAACTTAAATAATATAAGGCTCTAAATATTTACATCAAATGCGAAGTGGATAAGTTTTGTTTTATGTTTTTTTTATTTTTTTTTTTTTTAAGTGAGTTAGTGTCAAACGACCATAAACCTACAAAAGGTTATGGCACATGCCGGCACAAGTTTAAGCAAAGATAATGTTCAATGAACATAAGTGTAATTATGCTCGATACCGAAGGTAAAGAGTATATTGGTTTTCTGCAATGTCAATCATGGTGTCTGTCCGTCTGTCCGTCTTTCCGTCCGTATGGTTGCAAGTTTTTTCCACACCCTTCAAGCTAGAGACTTGAAACTTTCCAATTCTCTTTATCTATGGGATAGTAAATTAAAGTGTCAAGATGGGGGTTCTACGATAACTGGGGGGCTGGCAAATCGATATATTCGATAACTCAAAAACGATAAATCCGCATATTTCACACACCCTTACAGCTAGAACTACCAAATTTGGTAAGAAGATAGCTACTAGCAACTCCCAATAAACTGCATCAACAATTTTGGAGCCACGCACCCCCATTTCGCCCCCAGCCCCCCCTCCCCCCCCCCGAATTTTAAAGTCAAAAACGCCTATATCTCCCACAGTTTTTGAGCTATAGCCACCAAATTTGGTGCCAAGATAGGTGATGAGGACCCCCCAAAAACTACATCAAAAGTTTGGATGCCACGCACACCAATACTTTGCAATCAGGCCTCTTTTTACCTGTTTTAATACTGGTATAGAGTATGCCGCAGTCGGTTGCGTCCGACTGCAACGTTTCCACTTGTTTTAATGTTGTATTATTTTGCATATTTTTGTTGTTGTTTGTCTTGGTGTTAAATGTGTTTCACCAATTGATAAAGTAAATCGCAAGTGGTATCGAGACGCCTAACTCTGCCTAAAATTAAAGTTAATTGCAATTAATAAATAACAATACAAAATTGTATAAAAGAAAGATATGCAAAGTAATAATTACACCGAGTTAGGGCTTTATGCAAGAAAAACAAGTGGAAACGTTGCAGTCGGGCGCAACCAACTGCGGTATACTCGATACCAGTATTAAAACCGGTAAAAAGAGGCCTGATTGCAAAGGGGTACGGATGCGGCAGGGGTTTACGCTGCCTTAAAGCTTCTCCGATGCATATGGCGAAGCCACCAGCAATCTTCCTTCAAAATTTGGTGACTCTAACTCAAAGTTTGTAAAAGCTATGGAGAGGGGGGCTGGGGGTGGATTGGGTGGGTGTGGCATCCAAATTTTGATGCAGATCTTTATGAAATGTCAATTGCTATCTTCATACCATATATGGTAACTCTAGCTCGAAGTTTGTAAAAGGTGTGTTAAGAGGGAAGGGGGGGTATCGGTGGGTGTGGCATCCAAATTTTTGATACAGATGTGAAATGTCAATTGCTATCTTCATACCAAATTTGGTGATCCAGTTTTAAGGGAGTCATCATCACCTATCTTGGCACCAAATTTGATGGCTAAAGCTCAAAAGCTGTGGGAGACATTGACTTTTTTGACTTTAAAATTCGGGGGGGCTGGTGGCGGAATGGTTGGGCGTCGCTCCAAAATTTTTGATGCAGTTTTTTGGGGGTTGATAGTAGCTATCTTCCCACAAAACTTGGTAGTTCTAGCTGTAAGGATGTGCGAAATATGTGGATTTATCGGTTTTGAGTTATCGAATTTATCGATTTGCCAGCCCACCAGTTATCGTAGAGCCCCAATCTTGACACTTTAACTTACCATGCCATAGATTAAGATAATTGAAAAGTTTCAAGTCTCTAGCTTGAAGGGTGTGGAAACAACTTGCACACATACGGACGGACAGACGGACAGACAACATGACGGACATTGCACAAAACCAATACATTCTTTATCTTCGGTATCGAGTATAAAATAGCAAACAACAATTTTATGTGTTAAGAGAGCCTAAAATCTAGAACTCCACCTCCCCTCTCTCATCCATTTGCTTTTACTTGAGCTTCAGCAACGGATAAAAACACACACACACACACACAAGGAAAGATCTTTCTGCGTGGGATAATGCCGCTGTAAATTACCGCTCGTTAACAATTAATGCTCTTAATCATATCTACGTGAAAGCTTCCCATTCCGTGCGTTAACGTAAGCTTTACAAAAGCCTCTCTTAAATAACCTTGAACTTCAAACGATCTAATGCTTTCGAACACATGTGTTTTGCAGCCATGCATAAACATGGGTAAATAAGGGTATAATGGTTTTGTGCAAAAGTATGTAACAGGCAGAAGGAAGCATCTCCGACCCCATAAAGTGTATATATTCTTGATCAGCATCAACAGCCGAGACGATATAGCCATGTCCGTCTGTCTGTCTGTCTGTCCGTCTGTATGAACGCGTGGATCTCAGAGACCACAAGAGCTAGAGACTTCAGATTTTGTATTTAAGTTCTCCTATACGAGCAGAACAAATTTGCTTCAAATTATCGATAACTATTCTAGTTTCCGATATGCACATAATATCGATAACAAAAATATATCGAATTTGAAAATCTTAAAATGAGGATTGACGTAATGATTAATGATAGAACTTTTCTGAAAATTCGTCCAAATCGGTTAAGAATCACCGAATATCGAATTTAATTGATTGAACCTAAGTCAGTATACCAAAGTCTTACGTAAATTTAATTTATTTATGCAACTGGGTTCAGGGTATCTTCTAGTCAGGCTCTCCCGAATAGAGCTTTCTAACTTGTTTTAATTTGCGTTAACATAGTCAACAATGTTAAGAATTCGGGTGTTGCAATAATCGTTTTTCGGTCTGCACCAAGGCATACTTATATAGGTAGTCTCACTCCACTCTCTCGTTGCCTTACGAAATAAAACGCAAAAAAAAAAATCGTGCGCGTATGTGCGTCGCTCACAACGTTCGCAACAAGACTAAATCGTAAGGCAACAGAAAAAGAGAGCGAGCAAAAGAGCTGGACTTCCTATATAAGTATGCCTTGGTCTGCACTCTAACACAACCGAAAAAGACGATGCGCGTAAGCTCTCGCTCTGAACAGAACTTTTCGTTTCTCTTTGTTTTGGTTTTCGGTTAACTGTTCTCAGTTGCGTGGTTCTTGTTATGCTCACTCAACAACAACTGAGAGAGAGAGAGCGATCAACTCAACGCTCGCTTATTGAGGGTCAGCAGAAGAGCGAAAAAACGAAAGACTCGTCGTAAACGGTCTTTTTTCTTCAGTGCCTAACGCACCGAATCCACAAAAGCAAGTGTGATTTACAAGTAGATTGATCATTCGCATATACACTCATACAAATGCAAAAGACTTTTATTTTCTTCGCTCGTTGCAAAACGGTCAGCGAATGAGCAGAGCAAAAGGGAAACACGAAATTGGTTTTTGGTTGAGCACAGACCGTTCGTTCAAGAGACACTGGTGAACGGCTCTTGTCTGACTTTTTGCGCAATTGGTGCGCAAAAAACAGTTTTTTGGTGACTGCAAGAAACGGTCAACTGCTATTTGCGAGCTCTGCCTAGGAGTGATGAAAATGTCAACCGGTACAGGGCTGTGAATAACGAATATAAAAGTGAAATAAAATGGTGCAACTTTGTCGCTTGACGCATCCAAATTTCTGACCGCATGTTTTTTTTTCCTCTCAAAGACTTGCAAGGGAGAAGGTGTGCGCGATTTAACGTGCTCTATTAAAGCACAGAAAACAAAACTGATCCCTTTAATTGGTTTAGTAAATTAAAGAAAAAAAAAGTGCCAATGGATCATTATAAAGACGTAAGCGAAGAGATTGATTAATTAATTATTTTTTATTCCAATAACTGGAGCATTTATTTTTTTGGCTAGGATTATACATATTCCCTAATACAGCGCCAACGAGGATAATCAGTATCTTCAAAATTATTGAGGTGCCAATTCACGACTTAATGGGCAAATAAAAATAATATTTGTTGTACATTCGCAATTCTGATCTATTATTTGTTCTATTTTAATTTTATTATATATCAGAATTGGCGGCTTGGCCTTAATTAATATTCAGGCTTGGTTATAGTCATAATCCAGCTTGGCTATATCTATCAGTCAGCTTGTCTATAGTTATAATTTAGATTTGAGTTGGTTTTTTATATAGTAGTTGATATCCTTTGGCTAGTTAAACATAACAATTGCCATATAACTGCCGAATTAATTAAGTGCAATTAAATCTTTGCATATAAACCTAAAACGGATCAGCTGCTCTCAACACTCTAACCACCAACCCGCTCTCTTAAGCTACCGCTCCCGCAAGCACATATGGGCTTCTTACAACAGTCCGAAGTTGAAGTCGCACGCGGAGCAACCACCGCGTGAGGAAGGTGCTTAAAACTATTAATATTGTGGTCGCGTATAACTTAAATAATATAAGGCTCTAAATATTTACATCAAATGCGAAGTGGATAAGTTTTGTTTTATGTATTTTTTTTTATTTTTTTTATTTTTTAGTGAGTTAGTGTCAAACGACCATAACCCTACAAAAGGTTATGGCACATGCCGGCACAAGTTTAAGCAAAGATAATGTTCAATGTACATAAGTGTAATTTTAATGTTGTATTATTTTGCATACTTTTGTTGTTGCTTGTCTTGGTGTTAAATGTGATTCACCAATTGATAAAGTAAATCGCAAGTGGTGTCGAGACGCCTAACTCTGCCTAAAATTAAAGTTAATTGCAATTAATAAATAACAATACAAATTGTATAAATAAAGATATGCAAAGTATAATTACACCGAGTTAGGGCTATATGCAAGAAAAACAAGTGGAAACGTTGCAGTCGGACGCAACCGACTGCGGTATACTCGATACCAGTATTAAAACCGGTAAAAAGAGGCCTGATCGCAAAGGGGTACGGATGCGGCAGGTGTGTACGCTGCCTTAAAGCTTCTCCGATGCAGATGGCGAAGCCACCAGCAATCTTCCTTCAAAATTTGGTGACTCTAACTCAAAGTTTGTAAAAGCTATGGAGAGGGGGGCTGGGGGTGGATTGGGTGGGTGTGGCATCCAAATTTTGATGCAGATCTTTATGAAATGTCAATTGCTATCTTCATACCATATATGGTAACTCTAGCTCGAAGTTTGTAAAAGGTGTGGTTGATAAGAGGGCAATGGGGTGGGTATGGCGTGTGGTGTGTGGCATCCAAATTTTTGATGACAGATGTGGGCTATGTGGATCGTCAATTGCTATCTTCATACCAAATTTGGTGATCCAGTTTTAAGGGAGTCATCATCACCTATCTTGGCACCAAATTTGATGGCTAAAGCTCAAAAGCTGTGGGAGACATTGACTTTTTTGACTTTAAAGTTCGGGGGGGGGGGGTGGGGCTGGGGGCGGAATGGTTGGGCGTCGCTCCAAAATTTTTGATGCTGTTTTTTGGGGGTTGATAGTAGCTATCTTCCCACCAAATTTGGTAGTTCTAGCTGTAAGGATGTGCGAAATATGTGGATTTATCGGTTTTGTGTTATCGAATTTATCGATTTGCCAGCCCACCAGTTATCGTAGAGCCCCAATCTTGACACTTTAACTTACCATGCCATAGATTAAGATAATTGAAAAGTTTCAAGTCTCTAGCTTGAAGGGTGTGGAAACAACTTGCACACATACGGACGGACAGACGGACGGACAGACGGACAGACACCATGACGGACCAATACATTCTTTATCTTCGGTATCGAGTATAAAAATAGCAAACAAACAAATTTTATGTGTTAAGAGAGCCTAAAAATCTAGAACTCCACCTCCCCTCTCTCATCCATTTGCTTTTACTTGAGCTTCAGCAACGGATAAAAACACACACACACACACACACACAAGGAAAGATCTTTCTGCGTGGGATAATGCCGCTGTAAATTACCGCTCGTTAACAATTAATGCTCTTAATCATATCTACGTGAAAGCTTCCCATTCCGTGCGTTAACGTAAGCTTTACAAAAGCCTCTCTTAAATAACCTTGAACTTCAAACGATCTAATGCTTTCGAACACATGTGTTTTGCAGCCATGCATAAACATGGGTAAATAAGGGTATAATGGTTTTGTGCAAAAGTATGTAACAGGCAGAAGGAAGCATCTCCGACCCCATAAAGTGTATATATTCTTGATCAGCATCAACAGCCGAGACGATATAGCATTGTCCGTCTGTCTGTCTGTCTGTCCGTCTGTATGAACGCGTGGGTCTCAGAGACCACAAGAGCTAGAGACTTCAGATTTTGGATATAAGTTCTCCTATACGAGCAGAACAAGTTTGCTTCAAATTATCGATAACTATTCTACTTTCCGATATGCACATAATATCGATAAGAAAAATATATCGATTTTGAAAATCTAAAAATGAGGATTGACGTAATGATTAATGATAGAACTTTTCTGAAAATTCGTCCAAATCGGTTAAGAAACACCGAATATCGAATTTAATTGATTGAACCTAAGTCAGTATACCAAAGTCTTACATAAATTTAATTTATTTATTGCAACTGGGTTCAGGGTATCTTCTAGTCAGGCTCTCCCGACTAGAGCCTTTTTACTTGTTTTTCTTTTTGTTTGTTATAAACTGCTAAATAAGATTGACTTTAGAAATTGAATATATACATGGCTTGTTATAAATTCGCATTGGCTACCACGCTCATGTTTCTAATAATTGTTGTAACTTATCACTATCTCATCTCTTTAACTCAAAAATATAATATAAAAAAAAAATAATATAAATCTTAACTTTAATCTATCATCTATGCAAGTATGTTAACTCAAGCTCGTTCGCAGAAATTGTAACCTTAAAATGTACGTAAGCGTACAAGAAATCTTAAGTCACCAGCAAATACTCCGGCATGAATAACGGGGAAAGTTAAATCAACGCAAAACTATTACATCATTGTCTTTATGCACTAAAACACATTTGCTAAACAATTATTGTCTATGAGGTGGTCTGTGTTTGGAACTTAGTCCAGTTACTCAAAACTCGGTCTTTTCTCTTCGCGTCTTAGGGCTCCGACGCGCGTGAATGTCGCCGTGCGCATCGGGCTTCCAAAGCACAAATCCCAGTTTTGTTGAACAATTCCAACGCCAGAACAAGGGATTGTTGGCGTAGTTTGGCTGGCCTTTTGGCCGCCTACGCTGCGCACACTCTTAGAAGCGTTCCAATATATATGCAAATCTGCTAAGCACTCCACTCAAGCGCACAAGGGAGGCCGATTGAGCGCTATGAAACGAATCTGGTTAGGTTGAATACACCACATGCACTTTATATTACCTTAATGTACTCGCTCAAAACTATTCCAATTGAATTATCTGCAGCTTATCCGCTTTCGGTTTTATGATAGTTCGTTCACTATGTATTTTTTCACATAGATAAAAGGCAGTTTGGTGGCTGTGCTTTGTTTAAAATGTTATACACGTGTTTCACTTAATAAAGTAGCACTATAGGTCTGCTTTCGAATGATCGCCCACGCTTCTTCTAATGATGCCTTAGCCTAAGTTCGAATCGGATTTCGAATAATGGGGCTTAGAATGAGTGTAAGTGGGAGATGTTAGTCAGATTAGAGAACGAGAGCGGGAGTTTTGCTGTCTGAGATGGCTGTACGCCGTTTATGGAAGTCTTTTGAGTGTAAATGTTTTGAGTCGCTTATTTAGTTTGGCGTGGATCGTATATTTTTATTTTGGCTACTACAGGATGCAGCAGAGGTGTACGATGCCTTAAAGATTATCCGATGCAGATGGAGATGCCACTAGGTATCTTCCTTCCAAATTTGGTGAATCTAGCTCAAAGTTTGTTAAAGGTTGGAGAAGGGGTGCTGGGGTGGTATTTTTGGGCGTGGCATACAACTTTTTTAATGCAGATCTTTGAGGAATGTCAATTGCGAAAATCCTACCAAATTTGGTGACTCTAACTCAAACTTTGTAAAAGGCGGTGGATGGGGGCTGGGGTCGGTATGGGTGGGCGTGGCATCTAAATATTTGACGCAGATCATACTAATTTGGTGACTCAAGCTCAAGTTTGTATAAGGTGTGGAAAGGCGGGATGGCGGCGTTATGGGTGGGCGTGGCATCCAAACTTTTGCTGCAGATCTTTGTGGGATGTAAATTGCTATTTTCATACCAATTTTGGTGACTCTAGCTCAAAGTTTGTAAAAAACGTGGGAATGGGGACGGAATGGGTGGGTGTGGTTCCAAAACTTGTGTCAGATTTTTAGGGGTCGTTGCCAGCTATCTTCCTACCAAATTTGGTGGCTCTAGTTTCACAACTCTGGAAGACACACGCATTCCCGTTTTTGACTAGCCGTTGGGGCAGCTGGGGCAGCTAGGGAAACACTGCAGTTTTTGAAGTGTCATCATCACTTATCTGGGCAACAAATTTGGTGGCTAAAGCTCAACAACTGTGGAAGATATAGGCTATTTTGACTATAAAATGTGGGGAGGCTGGAGGCGGAATGGGTAGGCGTGGCTCCAGAATTTTTGATGCAGTCTATTGGGGTTTGCCAGTAGATATCTGCTCACCAAATGTTGTAGTTGTAAGGATGTGCCAAACAGAAGGAATTATCGATTTTGAGTTATCAAATTTATCGATTTGCCAGCCCCCAGTTATCGAAGAAGGCAATAGATAAAGATATTTGGAAAGTTTCAAGTCTCAAACTTGAAGAGTGTGGATTGTATTGGCGTTCATACAGACGGACGGACGGACGGGTGTACATTGCCTTCGGTATCGAGTATAAAAATTTTTCCATCAAATACTAAGAGCTCTTCCACATAAAGGCGGAACTCTTATAATGCTCTACAAACATAAACCAAATTATGTGTACTGGGATAATCCTTATGATAATGTTAATAGGCTTAAGCTTTCACAGGCAGCTGGTAGCAGTAGTCATAATAATTAAATTATATCGATAATTGAAGAGTTGAGAGAGGCAAACAAAATATTTTATTTATTTTTATTTTATTCTACATTCATTTAATATTTAGGGTATTCAGTAGCTATGATATGTGCGTAAAGTACTAAGTTGTTATTTGAAAGCTTTCCAACCAACACACAGTCACATTTTTAACATAGCAAACATGTCTCTGGGTATGTTTGCTACTATTGTCAAAGAGAGTACAATCTCAAGAGTGGGAAATTTTTAAGAAAATATTTCAAATGTTATACAGATTAACAAAAGCAGTAAGCCATAAGTGGGAGGGAGCACGATAGCGGATAGCATGTGCAGCCGTTTTTGTTTCAGTTGAACTAAGCAGCCCGTCAAGTGTACGACAAGCGGCAGGCCAGCGGCAACCAAGAACGGTAAAAATTTGTCACTGTATGTGTGCGTGTGTTTCGCTTTTTACTAGGCCTGTTGTCTAGAATTTTGTTATTTTTAAGGGAGTCATCATCACCTATCTTGGCACCAAATTTGATGGCTAAAGGTCAAAAACTGTGGGAGACATTGACTTTTTTGACTTTAAAATTCGGGGGGGGGGCTGGGGTCGGAATGGTTGGGCGTCGCTCCAAGATTTTTTATGCAGTTTTTCGGGGGTTGATAGTAGCTATCTTCCCACCAAATTTGGTAGTTCTAGCTGTAAGGATGTGCGAAATATGTGGAATTATCGGTTTTGAGTTATCGAATTTATCGATTTGCCAGCCCACCAGTTATCGTAGAACCCCAATCTTGACACTTTAACTTACCATGCCATAGATTACGATAATTGAAAAGTTTCAAGTCTCTAGCTTGAAGGGTGTGGAAACAACTTGCACACATACGGACGGACAGACACCATGACGGACATTGCACAAAACCAATACATTCTTTATCTTCGGTATCGAGTATAAAAATAGCAAACAAACAAAGATTATGTGTTAAGAGAGCCTAAAAGTCTAGAACTCCACCTCCCCTCTCTCATCCATTTGCTTTTACTTGAGCTTCAGCAACGGATAAAAACACACACACAAGGAAAGATCTTTCTGCGTGGGATAATGCCGCTGTAAATTACCGCTCGTTAACAATTAATGCTCTTAATCATATCTACGTGAAAGCTTCCCATTCCGTGCGTTAACGTAAGCTTTACAAAAGCCTCTCTTAAATAACCTTGAACTTCAAACGATCTAATGCTTTCGAACACATGTGTTTTGCAGCCATGCATAAACATGGGTAAATAAGGGTATAATGGTTTTGTGCAAAAGTATGTAACAGGCAGAAGGAAGCATCTCCGACCCCATAAAGTGCATATATTCTTGATCAGCATCAACAGCCGAGACAATATAGCCATGTCCGTCTGTCTGTCTGTCTGTCCGTCTGTATGAGCGCGTGGATCTCAGAGACCACAAGAGCTAGAGACTTCAGATTTTGTATTTAAGTTCTCCTATACGAGCAGAACAAGTTTGCTTTATCGATAACTATTCTTGTTTCCGATATGCACATAATATCGATAACAAAAATATATCGAATTTGAAAATCTAAAAATGAGGATTGACGTAATGATTAATGATAGAACTTTTCTGAAAATTCGTCCAAATCGGTTAAGAAACACCGAATATCGAATTTAATTGATTGAACCTAAGTCAGTATACCAAAGTCTTACATAATTTAATTTATTTATTGCAACTGGGTTCAGGGTATCTTCTAGTCAGGCTCTCCCGACATGCGTTAACATAGTCAACAATGTTAAGAATTCGGGTGTTGCAATAATCGTTTTTCGGTCTGCACCAAGGCATACTTATATAGGTAGTCTCACTCCAATCTCTCGTTGCCTTACGAAATAAAACGCAAAAAAAAAATTGTGCGCGCATGTGCGTCGCTCACAACGTTCGCAACAAGACTAAATCGTAAGGCAACAGGGTGAAGTCTACCCTGGGGCCAAGTTGGAGGCTGTGGACTGGAAGGATGTGCCCAGCAGGCCTAGGGCTCGAGTATGGGTATCGGCTAAACCCGATGATCCGGCCGAGATCCTAAAGGTCTTCCAATTTTGCAACCCGCAGCTGCCGTCAAACGACTGGCGGGTGGCAAAATTGGAAACGGCGGATGGTCCACGGCGCCAGATTCTCTTGGTGTTGAACGACAAGACTGTCGAACACCTCGCCAAGTCCGGCGACACCTTACAGTACGGCTTTAAAACCGTGGCTGTTAGGGTGTATCGCTCGGACAAGGCCAACGAGTTCGTCGTGCAAGAGCCAGACCTGGAGATCGACCACGACGAGGATCTAGATGAGGAGGAGCTATTAGGTTATACCTCTGAGACATCAGAGCTAGCCAGAGATCTCTCCCGGCTAGGCCACAGCGGGGGAGACATAAAGGTAGAGGACGATGAAGATGCCGACATTACTGTGGTGGAGAAGAGTTTGAAGAATGTCCTTGAGACTTCTTCAGATAAATCTACACCACAGTAAGGCAGCATCGGCTGCTCTTCTGCTTTACCTGGAGAGGGGTACAGTAGACATAGTCCTTATACAGGAACCCTGGGTGTGTGGTGGCAGGGTTTCTGGACTGAGGACACAAGAACACAAGCTACACAAGCTGGAACCGAAGGTAGATATAGAACCTGCATACTTGCAAAAAGACATTTAAACATATTTTTGCTCCCAAAGTATAGCGACGCAGACAATACTGCAGCGTGTCTGGAGCTGGAGACGGAACCAATCCGACTAGCCTCTAGCTACTTCGCTCACGACCATAAGGGTGACCCTCCGCATCCGTCGCTTCGCCAGCTGATCGCCGACTGCGAGCTGGGAGGCTTCGGCTAATAGTGGGCTGCGACGCAAATGCCCATCATCATCAGTGGGGAAGCACTGATACAAACGTAAGGGGTGAGTTGATTTTTGACTACCTTCTCAATACCAACATGCTTATTTGTAATAATGGTAAGGACCCGACCTTTATTATCAAAAACCGCAGGGAAGTCCTAGATATTACTCTTGTCTGTGCCTCTTTATGGGATCAAATCCTCTCTTGGAGGGTGCTGGATGAGCACTCCTTCTCGGATCACAGGTATATTGAAACCATACTACAGATCCAAAGTCCCAGACCAACTCAGTTCAGAAACTTAAGAAGAACTGATTGGAAGAATTATGCTGTTTCTCTGCAAAGATTGCTCCCTGAAACTCCACCTGAAGGGCCAAATACCGTCGAGTATACAACCTTTCTCATAAGAAAATTCAGTAAAGCGTGTGAAAACGCCCTGAATGCATCTTGTCCCATTAGCAGTCCCCTTGGTGGACTGCTAAAATCGGAGAGTTGAGGGCAGCTGCCAGAAAACTCTTCAATAAAGCAAAGGCTCAAAATGACGAACAGACATGGGCTGACTACAAGGCAGGGCTCTCCGTGTTCAAAAAGGAGCTTCGCAAAGCAAAACGAACTTCTTGGAGAACTTTCTGCTCAGAGATAGATAGTACTTCCGAAGCAGCCAGACTAAGGAAGCTACTAAGTAAAACTTCTCAGACTCTTGGTTTCATCAAAAATGCAAACGATGAATGGACATCATCCAGTGAAGAATCACTAACCTTACTCCTGGACACACATTTTCCGGGGGGAAGTAGATCGCCAAGACCTTGTGATCTGCACGCTAGCGGGGAGACACAGAAGCCCTTGCAATTGCTCAGTGAAAGAAATATCAATCGGGCAATTAAGAGCTTCAAACCCTATAAATCACCAGGAATAGACAATATCATTCCTGCCCAGTTGCAGTCCGCGGGGAAATTAGCCATAAATTGGCTTAAGAACATATTCTCCAGGGTTTTTAAAAGTGGTATAATCCCGGGGTCATGGCTGGAATCGAAAGTAGTTTTCATCCCAAAAGCCGGAAAACCCTCGCACACAACAGCTAAAGATTTTCGACCTATCAGTCTCTCGTCTTTTCTACTGAAAACGATGGATAGGCTGCTCTGTCTTCATTTGAGAAGCACTATTCCCATATCGCTTCTCTCACCAGTTCAGCATGCCTATTCTAAGGGCAAGTCTACCGAGACCGCACTGCATGCACTTACTGCATACATTGAAAAGTCTATACACAGGGAAAACTATACACTAGTAGCGTTCCTAGACATAGAGGGAGCTTTCAACAACGTCACTCCTAGGACTATCACCGACTCGCTGACGGATTTGGGGGTTGACTCCCTGACTGTGCACCTGATCGATCAGATGCTCCAATGCAGGATCGTAAGGGCCGCACTGGGGACAGTGACTGTCATCAAATCCGTTGATCGTGGAACCCCACAAGGCGGAGTCCTCTCTCCTCTTCTATGGAACGTAGCAGTAAACCAACTGCTGCTGTCCATGGATGGGGGAGGGTGCAAAGTGGTAGCCTATGCAGACGACTTTGCCCTAGCCTTTTCAGGCAAGTTCCCGCAGACGTTATGTGACCGTATGACGGAAGCCCTTGCTAGGCTTTCCGGTTGGGCAAAAAGATCTGGATTAGGAGTTAATCCTGCTAAAACGGAGCTGGTCCTCTTTACGAGGAAATACAAAATTCCGTCTCTACAGCCACCAACTCTAGATGGGGTTGAACTGTCCTTTAGTGACTCAGCAAGATACCTAGGTCTAATTCTAGACAAGAAATTAAACTGGAATCTTAATACTGAAGAGCGTATAAGGAAGGCACATGTTGCTCTATACGCCTGTAGGAAGACAATCGGACTTAAATGGGGCATGACTCCGCAAGTTGTCCATTGGCTCTACACTGCGGTAGTCAGACCAATTTTATTCTATGGTGTTTCTGTCTGGTGGCCTGCACTTGACAAGAAAACAGTCACCAGGAAATTAGGAAGGGTGCAGCGAACTGCTGTGCTCTGCATAACAAGAGCTTTACGTACGACCCCGGGTAACGCTCTTGATGCCATACTGCACTTCCTACCTGTCGAAATGATGGGGCGGAAAATAGCAACTATGTCAGCGCTCCGAATGAGGGAAGCCAAACAGTGGATAGGCCAGGACTTTGGACATTCAAGTATCTTGAAAGACAATCCACTCATACCAGACAATACGGATTATCAGATCCCACAGGTGTATTTAGATACTCCCTTTACCACCCTAATCCCAACTAGAGAGAACTGGGAAGAAGGCTTGCCCGCAAGACCTGCGGAAGCCATAGAAATTTTTACAGACGGCTCAAAGCTGGACGGTAGAGTAGGAGGTGGCATTTTCTGCGCCAATTTTAACTTACGCAAAGCTTTTCGACTCCCTGACCACTGTAGCGTCTTCCAGGCAGAAGTGCTAGCAATTCAGGAGTCACTAAGATACATTCCACATAGGTGTAATGTCAGCAAAATCTATATCCTCACGGACAGCCAAGCAGCTATTAGATCGCTGGAGTCGTACACGTCGAACTCTAAGGCTGTTCATAACTGTCGCAAATCTCTAAGCGAGATGGCAGAGCAGTTTAGCAAATGCCTAGTATGGGTCCCAGGACATAGGGGCATAGAAGGCAACTGCATCGCTGATGAACTTGCCAGATTAGGAACTACCATGGAACTCCTTCCAGACAAAGAGTGCATTGGTATACCTATGGCATCCTGTAGACTCAACCTAAGAGATTTCTTCGAGATGGAAGCCAACAGAGTATGGCAGCTCTCCACTCACAACTCACGTATTGCTCATCAAACCTGGCCAACCAGATGCCGGAAAAGATCAAATGAGCTCTGCCTCCTAAGCCGGAACAAGTGCTCTATTGTTACCAGAGTGATAACTGGGCATTGGCTTGTGGGGGCACATGCGGCCAGATTATTGGTCCCATACAACGACTTCTGAAGAAGTTGTAGAGACGAGGAGGAAGAAGAAACAGTTCTTCACCTTCTTTGTACCTGTCCGGCCTTATGCAAAACTAGGCAAAGAATCCTTGGTGACTTTTTCTTCGAAGATCTATCTGAACTTGCGAGTAAAAGACCCAAAGCTGTAGCAAGGTAGAGCAAGTCTCAGAGCCTTTCGCAGCATCACAATGGGCCGAGTGTGGCCTAAGTGTGCCGAGGGGGTATCCCTCCTTGGTAACCGCTCTAACCTAACCTAACCTAAGGCAACAGAAAAAGAGAGCGAGCAAAAGAGCTGGACTTCCTATATAAGTATGCCTTGGTCTGCACTCTAACACAACCGAAAAAGACGATGCGCGTAAGCTCTCGCTCTGAACAGAACTTTTCGTTTCTCTTTGTTTTGGTTTTCGGTTAACTGTTCTCAGTTGCGTGGTTCTTGTTATGCTCACTCAACAACAACTGAGAGAGAGCGATCAACTGAACGCTCGCTTATTGAGGGTCAGCAGAAGAGCGAAAAAACGAAAGACTCGTCGTAAACGGTCTTTTTTCTTCAGTGCCTAACGCACCGAATCCACAAAAGCAAGTGTGATTTACAAGTAGACTGATCATTAGCATATACACTCATACAAATGCAAAAGACTTTTATTTTCTTCGCTCGTTGCAAAACGGTCAGCGAATGAGCAGAGCAAAAGGGAAACACGAAATTGGTTTTTGGTTGAGCACAGACCGTTCGTTCAAGAGACACTGGTGAACGGCTCTTGTCTGACTTTTTGCGCAATTGGTGCGCAAAAAACAGTTTTTTGGTGACTGCAAGAAACGGTCAACTGCTATTTGCGAGCTCTGCCTAGGAGTGATGAAAATGTCAACCGGTACAGGGCTGTGAATAACGAATATAAAAGTGAAATAAAATGGTGCAACTTTGTCGCTTGACGCATCCAAATTTCTGACCGCATGTTTTTTTTTCCTCTCAAAGACTTGCAAGGGAGAAGGTGTGCGCGATTTAACGTGCTCTATTAAAGCACAGAAAACAAAACTGATCCCTTTAATTGGTTTAGTAAATTAAAGAAAAAAAAAAGTGCCAATGGATCATTATAAAGACGTAAGCGAAGAGATTGATTAATTAATTATTTTTTATTCCAATAACTGGAGCATTTATTTTTTTTGGCTAGGATTATACATATTCCCTAATACAGCGCCAACGAGGATAATCAGTATCTTCAAAATTATTGAGGTGCCAATTCACGACTTAATGGGCAAATAAAAATAATATTTGTTGTACATTCGCAATTCTGATCTATTATTTGTTCTATTTTAATTTTATTATATATCAGAATTGGCGGCTTGGCCTTAATTAATATTCAGGCTTGGTTATAGTCATAATCCAGCTTGGCTATATCTATCAGTCAGCTTGTCTATAGTTATAATTTAGATTTGAGTTGGTTTTTTATATAGTAGTTGATATCCTTTGGCTAGTTAAACATAACAATTGCCATATAACTGCCGAATTAATTAAGTGCAATTAAATCTTTGCATTCAAACCTAAAACGGATCAGCTGCTCTCAACACTCTAACCACCAACCCGCTCTCTTAAGCTACCGCTCCCGCAAGCACATATGGGCTTCTTACATCAGTCCGAAGTTGAAGTCGCACGCGGAGCAACCACCGCGAGAGGAAGGTGCTTAAAACTATTAATATTGTGGTCGCGTATAACTTAAATAATATAAGGCTCTAAATATTTACATCAAATGCGAAGTGGATAAGTTTTGTTTAATGTTTTTTTTTTTTTTTGTTATTTTAAGTGAGTTAGTGTCAAACGACCATAACCCTACAAAAGGTTATGGCACATGCCGGCACAAGTTTAAGCAAAGATAATGTTCAATGTACATAAGTGTAATTTTAATGTTGTATAATCGATACCAGTATTAAAACCGGTAAAAAGAGGCCTGATTGCAAAGGGGTACGGATGCGGCAGGGGTGTACGCTGCCTTAAAGCTTCTCCGATGCAGATGGCGAAGCCACCAGCAATCTTCCTTCAAAATTTGGTGACTCTAACTCAAAGTTTGTAAAAGCTATGGAGAGGGGGGCTGGGCCGGTATGGGTGGGCGTGGCATCCAAATTTGTGATGCAGATCTATGTGGGATGTCAATTGCTATCATTATTTCAAATATGGTGACTCTAGCTCGAAGTTTGTCAATGGTAGGAATAGGGGGGCTGGGGTGGTATGGGTGGTAGTGGCATCCAATTTTTTGATGCAGATCTATGTGGGATGTCAATTGCTATCTTCATACCAAATATGGTGATCCAGTTTTAAGGGAGTCATCATCACCTATCTTGGCACCAAATTTGATGGCTAAAGCTCAAAAGCTGTGGGAGACATTGACTTTTTTGACTTTAAAATTCGGGGGGGGGTGGGGGTCTGGGGGCGGAATGGTTGGGCGCCGCTCCAAAATTTTTGATGCAGTTTTTTGGGGGTTGATAGTAGCTATCTTCCCACCAAATTTGGTAGTTCTAGCTGTAAGGATGTGCAAAATATGTGGATTTATCGGTTTTGTGTTATCGAATTTATCGATTTGCCAGCCCACCAGTTATCGTAGAACCCCAATCTTGACACTTTAACTTACCATGCCATAGATTAAGATAATTGAAAAGTTTCAAGTCTCTAGCTTGAAGGGTGTGGAAACAACTTGCACACATACGGACGGACAGACGGACAGACACCATGACGGACATTGCACAAAACCAATACATTCTTTATCTTCGGTATCGAGTATAAAAATAGCAAACAAACAAAGATTATGTGTTAAGAGAGCCTAAAAATCTAGAACTCCACCTCCCCTCTCTCATCCATTTGCTTTTACTTGAGCTTCAGCAACGGATAAAAACACACACACACACACACACACAAGGAAAGATCTTTCTGCGTGGGATAATGCCGCTGTAAATTACCGCTCGTTAACAATTAATGCTCTTATGTATTATAACCATCATTGTTTAAACCATCATTTGGTTGTATTGGCGTAAAGCGAACAAATCATTGAACAAATGCATTTGCCGTTTATCAGTATATGTTTTAGCATGTATAATTTGCGTTTTCATGTTTTCATTGTTGTGTTTGAGGCTTGAGGAGGCCTGTTTTGACTGCAAGTGTGTGTGCCCTGAAGAACAGAACACATCAACACTTGATCTTAATCATATCTACGTGAAAGCTTCCCATTCCGTGCGTTAACGTAAGCTTTACAAAAGCCTCTCTTAAATAACCTTGAACTTCAAACGATCTAATGCTTTCGAACACATGTGTTTTGCAGCCATGCATAAACATGGGTAAATAAGGGTATAATGGTTTTGTGCAAAAGTATGTAACAGGCAGAAGGAAGCATCTCCGACCCCATAAAGTGTATATATTCTTGATCAGCATCAACAGCCGAGACGATATAGCCATGTCCGTCTGTCTGTCTGTCTGTCCGTCTGTATGAACGCGTGGATCTCAGAGACCACAAGAGCTAGAGACTTCAGATTTTGGATATAAGTTCTCCTATACGAGCAGAACAAGTTTGCTTCAAATTATCGATAACTATTCTAGTTTCCGATATGCACATAATATCGATAACAAAAATATATCGAATTTGAAAATCTAAAAATGAGGATTGACGTAATGATTAATGATAGAACTTTTCTGAAAATTCGTCCACCGAATATCGAATTTAATTGATTGAACCTAAGTCAGTATACCAAAGTCTTACATAAATTTAATTTATTTATTGCAACTGGGTTCAGGGTATCTTCTAGTCAGTCTCTCCCGACTAGAGCCCTCTAACTTGTTTTAATTTGCGTTAACATAGTCAACAATGTTAAGAATTCGGGTGTTGCAATAATCGTTTTTCGGTCTGCACCAAGGCATACTTATATAGGTAGTCTCACTCCACTCTCTCGTTGCCTTACGAAATAAAACGCAAAAAAAAAATCGTGCGCGTATGTGCGTCACTCACAACGTTCGCAACAAGACTAAATCGTAAGGCAACAGAAAAAGAGAGCGAGCAAAAGAGCTGGACTTCCTATATAAGTATGCCTTCGTCTGCACTCTAACACAACCGAAAAAGACGATGCGCGTAAGCTCTCGCTCTGAACAGAACTTTTCGTTTCTCTTTGTTTTGGTTTTCGGTTAACTGTTCTCAGTTGCGTGGTTCTTGTTATGCTCACTCAACAACAACTGAGAGAGAGCGATCAACTGAACGCTCGCTTATTGAGGGTCAGCAGAAGAGCGAAAAAACGAAAGACTCGTCGTAAACGGTCTTTTTTCTTCAGTGCCTAACGCACCGAATCCACAAAAGCAAGTGTGATTTACAAGTAGACTGATCATTCGCATATACACTCATACAAGTTATTCTGCGACGTTCATCAGACTACAGACAGAATAGAATCAACTTACGGCAGTTTCATTATACTGTTCTTCATATTATTCTTTAATACGTACAAAAATTCGTAATATTGTTAACATATTAAGCTATATAATCCGATTCTAATTCAATTCAATACCAACGTTGCTAACTAACCAATATGTAGGTGAAGCCATAGCGAAATAAAAATAATATATATATCTATATAAATATATATATGTCAAGCATGTATTTGTTTGGACTTACTTTGTTCCAGTTAAATGCTACTCACAAAATAAAGAAGAAATGTTTGTTAACGTTCCATCGTCGTTCCTTGGGCCCAAGTCGAGTTGATGTGTTTTTTCTTTTATTTTCTTTTTTTTGTTATAAACTGCTAAATAAGATTGACTTTAGAAATTGAATATATACATGGCTTGTTATAAATTCGCATTGGCTACCACGCTCATAGTTCTAATAATTGTTGTAACTTATCACTATCTCATCTCTTTAACTCAAAAATATAATATAAAAAAAAAATAATATAAATCTTAACTTTAATCTCTCATCTATGCAAGTATGTTAACTCAAGTACGTTCGCAGAAATTGTAACCTTAAATTTACGTAAGCGTACAAGAAATCTTAAGTCACCAGCAAATACTCCGGCATGAATGACGGGGAAAGTTAAATCAACGCAAAACTATTACTTCATTGTCTTTATGCACTAAAACACATTTGCTAAACAATTATTGTCTATGAGGTGGTCTGTGTTTGGAACTTAGTCCAGTTACTCAAAACTCGGTCTTTTCTCTTCGCGTCTTAGGGCTCCGACGCGCGTGGATGTCGCCGTGCGCATCGGGCTTCCAAAGCACAAATCCCAGTTTTGCTTAACAATTCCAACGCCAGAACAAGGGATTGTTGGCGTAGTTTGGCTGGCCTTTTGGCCGCCTACGCTGCGCACACTCTTAGAAGCGTTCCAATATATATGCAAATTTGCTAAGCACTCCACTCAAGCGCACAAGGGAGGCCGATTGAGCGCTATGAAACGAATCTGGTTAGGTTGAATACACCACATGCACTTTATATTACCTTAATGTACTCGCTCAAAACTATTCCAATTGAATTATCTGCAGCTTATCCGCTTTCGGTTTTATGATAGTTCGTTCACTATGTATTTTTTCACATAGATAAAAGGCAGTTTGGTGGCTGTGCTTTGTTTAAAATGTTATACACGTGTTTCACTTAATAAAGTAGCACTATAGGTCTGCTTTCGAATGATCGCCCACGCTTCTTCTAATGATGCCTTAGCCTAAGTTCGAATCGGATTTCGAATAATGGGGCTTAGAATGAGTGTAAGTGGGAGATGTTAGTCAGATTAGAGAACGAGAGCGGGAGTTTTGCTGTCTGAGATGGCTGTACGCCGTTTATGGAAGTCTTTTGAGTGTAAATGTTTTGAGTCGCTTATTTAGTTTGGCGTGGATCGTATATTTTTATTTTGGCTACTACAGGATGCAGCAGAGGTGTACGATGCCTTAAAGATTATCCAATACAGATGGAGATTTGGGCGTGGCATACAACTTTTTTAATGCAGATCTTTGAGGAATGTCAATTGCGAAAATTCTACCAAATTTGGTGACTCTAACTCAAACTTTGTAAAAGGCGGTAGATGGGGGCTGGGGTCGGTATGGGTGGGCTTGGCATCTAAATATTTGACGCAGATCATACCAAATTTGGTGACTCAAGCTCAAGTTTGTATAAGGTGTGGAAAGGCGGGATGGCGGCGTTATGGGTGGGCGTGGCATCCAAACTTTTGCTGCAGATCTTTGTGGGATGTAAATTGCTATTTTCATACCAATTTTGGTGACTCTAGCTCAAAGTTTGTAAAAAACGTGGGAATGGGGACGGAATGGGTGGGTGTGGTTCCAAAAACTCTGTTGCAGATTTTTAGGGGTCGTTGCCAGCTATCTTCCTACCAAATTTGGTGGCTCTAGTTCCACAACTCTGGAAGACACACGCATTCCCGTTTTTGACTAGTCGTTGGGGCAGCTAGGGAAACACTGCAGTTTTTGAAGTGTCATCATCACTTATCTGGGCAACAAATTTGGTGGATAAAGCTCAACAACTGTGGAAGATATAGGCTATTTTGACTATAAAATGTGGGGAGGCTGGAGGCGGAATGGGTAGGCGTGGCTCCAGAATTTTTGATGCAGTCTATTGGGGTTTGACAGTAGATATCTGCTCACCAAATTTGGTAGTTCTAGCTGTAAGGATGTGCGAAATATGTGGATTTATCGGTTTGAGTTATCGAATTTATCGATTTGCCAGCCCGCCAGTTATCGTAGAACCCCAATCTTGACACTTTAACTTACCATGCCATAGATTAAGATAATTGAAAAGTTTCAAGTCTCTAGCTTGAAGGGTGTGGAAACAACTTGCACACATACGGACGGACAGACGGACAGACACCATGACGGATATTGCACAAAACCAATACATTCTTTATCTTCGGTATCGAGTATAAAAATAGCAAACAAACAAAGATTATGTGTTAAGAGAGCCTAAAAATCTAGAACTCCAACTCCCCTCTCTCATCCATTTGCTTTTACTTGAGCTTCAGCAACGGATAAAAACACACACACACACACACACACAAGGAAAGATCTTTCTGCGTGGGATAATGCCGCTGTAAATTACCGCTTGTTAACAATTAATGCTCTTAATCATATCTACGTGAAAGCTTCCCATTCCGTGCGTTAACGTAAGCTTTACAAAAGCCTCTCTTAAATAACCTTGAACTTCAAACGATCTAATGCTTTCGAACACATGTGTTTTGCAGCCATGCATAAACATGGGTAAATAAGGGTATAATGGTTTTGTGCAAAAGTATGTAACAGGCAGAAGGAAGCATCTCCGACCCCATAAAGTGTATATATTCCTGATCAGCATCAACAGCCGAGCCGATATAGCCATGTCCGTCTGTCTGTCTGTCTGTCCGTCTGTATGAACGCGTGGATCTCAGAGACCACAAGAGCTAGAGACTTCAGATTTTGGATATAAGTTCTCCTATACGAGCAGAACAAGTTTGCTTCAAATTATCGATAACTATTCTAGTTTCCGATATGCACATAATATCGATAACAAAAATATATCGAATTTGAAAATCTAAAAATGCGGATTGACGTAATGATTAATGATAGAACTTTTCTGAAAATTCTTTCAAATTGGTTAAGAAACACCGAATATCGAATTTAATTGATTGAACCTAAGTCAGTATACCAAAGTCTTACATAAATTTAATTTATTTATTGCAGGGTATCTTCTAGTCAGGCTCTCCCGACTAGAGCCCTCTTACTTGTTTTAATTTGCGTTAACATAGTCAACAATGTTAAGAATTCGGGTGTTGCAATAATCGTTTTTCGGTCTGCACCAAGGCATACTTATATAGGTAGTCTCACTCCACTCTCTCGTTGCCTTACGAAATAAAACGCAAAAAAAAAAAAGGGGCGTATGTGCGTCGCTCACAACGTTCGCAACAAGACTAAATCGTAAGGCAACAGAAAAAGAGAGCGAGCAAAAGAGCTGGACTTCCTATATAAGTATGCCTTCGTCTGCACTCTAACACAACCGAAAAAGACGATGCGCGTAAGCTCTCGCTCTGAACAGAACTTTTCGTTTCTCTTTGTTTTGGTTTTCGGTTAACTGTTCTCAGTTGCGTGGTTCTTGTTATGCTCACTCAACAACAACTGAGAGAGAGCGATCAACTGAACGCTCGCTTATTGAGGGTCAGCAGAAGAGCGAAAAAACGAAAGACTCGTCGTAAACGGTCTTTTTTCTTCAGTGCCTAACGCACCGAATCCACAAAAGCAAGTGTGATTTACAAGTAGACTGATCATTCGCATATACACTCATACAAGTTATTCTGCGACATTCATCAGACTACAGACAGAATAGAATCAACTTACGGCAGTTTCATTATACTGTTCTTCATATTATTCTTTAATACGTACAAAAATTCGTAATATTGTTAACATATTAAGCTATATAATCCGATTCTAATTCAATTCAATACCAACGTTGCTAACTAACCAATATGTAGGTGAAGCCATAGCGAAATAAAAATAATATATATATCTATATAAATATATATATATGTCAAGCATGTATTTGTTTGGACTTACTTTGTTCCAGTTAAATGCTACTCACAAAATAAAGAAGAAATGTTTGTTAACGTTCCATCGTCGTTCCTTGGGCCCAAGTCGAGTTGATGTGTTTTTTCTTTTTTTTTTCTTTTTTTTGTTATAAACTGCTAAATAAGATTGACTTTAGAAATTGAATATATACATGGCTTGTTATAAATTCGCATTGGCTACCACGCTCATAGTTCTAATAATTGTTGTAACTTATCACTATCTCATCTCTTTAACTCAAAAATATAATATATAAAAAAAAAATAATATAAATCTTAACTTTAATCTCTCATCTATGCAAGTATGTTAACTCAAGCTCGTTCGCAGAAATTGTAACCTTAAATTTACGTAAGCGTACAAGAAATCTTAAGTCACCAGCAAATACTCCGGCATGAATAACGGGGAAAGTTAAATCAACGCAAAACTATTACTTCATTGTCTTTATGCACTAAAACACATTTGCTAAACAATTATTGTCTATGAGGTGGTCTGTGTTTGGAACTTAGTCCAGTTACTCAAAACTCGGTCTTTTCTCTTCGCGTCTTAGGGCTCCGACGCGCGTGGATGTCGCCGTGCGCATCGGGCTTCCAAAGCACAAATCCCAGTTTTGCTGAACAATTCCAACGCCAGAACAAGGGATTGTTGGCGTAGTTTGGCTGGCCTTTTGGCCGCCTACGCTGCGCACACTCTTAGAAGCGTTCCAATATATATGCAAATTTGCTAAGCACTCCACTCAAGCGCACAAGGGAGGCCGATTGAGCGCTATGAAACGAATCTGGTTAGGTTGAATACACCACATGCACTTTATATTACCTTAATGTACTCGCTCAAAACTATTCCAATTGAATTATCTGCAGCTTATCCGCTTTCGGTTTTATGATAGTTCGTTCACTATGTATTTTTTCACATAGATAAAAGGCAGTTTGGTGGCTGTGCTTTGTTTAAAATGTTATACACGTGTTTCACTTAATAAAGTAGCACTATAGGTCTGCTTTCGAATGATCGCCCACGCTTCTTCTAATGATGCCTTAGCCTAAGTTCGAATCGGATTTCGAATAACGGGGCTTAGAATGAGTGTAAGTGGGAGATGTAAGTCAGATTAGAGAACGAGAGCGGGAGTTTTGCTGTCTGAGATGGCTGTACGCCGTTTATGGAAGTCTTTTGAGTGTAAATGTTTTGAGTCGCTTATTTAGTTTGGCGTGGATCGTATATTTTTATTTTGGCTACTACAGGATGCAGCAGAGGTGTACGATGCCTTAAAGATTATCCGATGCAGATGGAGATGCCACTTGGTATCTTCCTTCCAAATTTGGTGAATCTAGCTCAAAGTTTGTTAAAGGTTGGAGAAGGGGTGCTGGGGTGGTATTTTTGGGCGTGGCATACAACTTTTTTAATGCAGATCTTTGAGGAATGTCAATTGCGGAAATCCTACCAAATTTGGTGACTCTAACTCAAACTTTGTAAAAGGCGGTGGATGGGGGCTGGGGTCGGTATGGGTGGGCTTGGCATCTAAATATTTGACGCAGATCATACCAAATTTGGTGACTCAAGCTCAAGTTTGTATAAGGTGTGGAAAGGCGGGATGGCGGCGTTATGGGTGGGCGTGGCATCCAAACTTTTGCTGCAGATCTTTGTGGGATGTAAATTGCTATTTTCATACCAATTTTGGTGACTCTAGCTCAAAGTTTGTAAAAAACGTGGGAATGGGGACGGAATGGGTGGGTGTGGTTCCAAAAACTCTGTTGCAGATTTTTAGGGGTCGTTGCCAGCTATCTTCCTACCAAATTTGGTGGCTCTAGTTCCACAACTCTGGAAGACACACGCATTCCCGTTTTTGACTAGTCGTTGGGGCAGCTGGGGCAGCTAGGGAAACACTGCAGTTTTTGAAGTGTCATCATCACTTATCTGGGCAACAAATTTGGTGGCTAAAGCTCAACAACTGTGGAAGATATAGGCTATTTTGACTATAAAATGTGGGGAGGCTGGAGGCGGAATGGGTAGGCGTGGCTCCAGAATTTTTGATGCAGTCTATTGGGGTTTGACAGTAGATATCTGCTCACCAAATTTGGTAGTTCTAGCTGTAAGGATGTGCGAAATATGTGGATTTATCGGTTTGAGTTATCGAATTTATCGATTTGCCAGCCCACCAGTTATCGTAGAACCCCAATCTTGACACTTTAACTTACCATGCCATAGATTAAGATAATTGAAAAGTTTCAAGTCTCTAGCTTGAAGGGTGTGGAAACAACTTGCACACATACGGACGGACAGACGGACAGACACCATGACGGACATTGCACAAAACCAATACATTCTTTATCTTCGGTATCGAGTATAAAAATAGCAAACAAACAAAGATTATGTGTTAAGAGAGCCTAAAAATCTAGAACTCCACCTCCCCTCTCTCATCCATTTGCTTTTACTTGAGCTTCAGCAACGGATAAAAACACACACACACACACACACAAGGAAAGATCTTTCTGCGTGGGATAATGCCGCTGTAAATTACCGCTTGTTAACAATTAATGCTCTTAATCATATCTACGTGAAAGCTTCCCATTCCGTGCGTTAACGTAAGCTTTACAAAAGCCTCTCTTAAATAACCTTGAACTTCAAACGATCTAATGCTTTCGAACACATGTGTTTTGCAGCCATGCATAAACATGGGTAAATAAGGGTATAATGGTTTTGTGCAAAAGTATGTAACAGGCAGAAGGAAGCATCTCCGACCCCATAAAGTGTATATATTCCTGATCAGCATCAACAGCCGAGACGATATAGCCATGTCCGTCTGTCTGTCTGTCTGTCCGTCTGTATGAACGCGTGGATCTCAGAGACCACAAGAGCTAGAGACTTCAGATTTTGGATATAAGTTCTCCTATACGAGCAGAACAAGTTTGCTTCAAATTATCGATAACTATTCTAGTTTCCGATATGCACATAATATCGATAACAAAAATATATCGAATTTGAAAATATTCTAAAAATGAGGATTGACGTAATGATTAATGATAGAACTTTTCTGAAAATTCGTCCAAATCGGTTAAGAAACACCGAATATCAAATTTAATTGATTGAACCTAAGTCAGTATACCAAAGTCTTACATAAATTTAATTTATTTATTGCAACTGGGTTCAGGGTATCATCTAGTCAGGCTCTCCCGACTAGAGCCCTCTTACTTGTTTTAATTTGCGTTAACATAGTCAACAATGTTAAGAATTCGGGTGTTGCAATAATCGTTTTTCGGTCTGCACCAATGCATACTTATATAGGTAGTCTCACTCCAATCTCTCGTTGCCTTACGAAATAAAACGCAAAAAAAAAATCGTGCGCGTATGTGCGTCGCTCACAACGTTCGCAACAAGACTAAATCGTAAGGCAACAGAAAAAGAGAGCGAGCAAAAGAGCTGGACTTCCTATATAAGTATGCCTTGGTCTGCACTCTAACACAACCGAAAAAGACGACGCGGGTAAGCTCTCGCTCTGAACAGAACTTTTCGTTTCTCTTTGTTTTGGTTTTCGGTTAACTGTTCTCAGTTGCGTGGTTCTTGTTATGCTCACTCAACAACAACTGAGAGAGAGCGATCAACTGAACGCTCGCTTATTGAGGGTCAGCAGAAGAGCGAAAAAACGAAAGACTCGTCGTAAACGGTCTTTTTTCTTCAGTGCCTAACGCACCGAATCCACAAAAGCAAGTGTGATTTACAAGTAGACTGATCATTAGCATATACACTCATACAAATGCAAAAGACTTTTATTTTCTTCGCTCGTTGCAAAACGGTCAGCGAATGAGCAGAGCAAAAGGGAAACACGAAATTGGTTTTTGGTTGAGCACAGACCGTTCGTTCAAGAGACACTGGTGAACGGCTCTTGTCTGACTTTTTGCGCAATTGGTGCGCAAAAAACAGTTTTTTGGTGACTGCAAGAAACGGTCAACTGCTATTTGCGAGCTCTGCCTAGGAGTGATGAAAATGTCAACCGGTACAGGGCTGTGAGTAACGAATATATAAGTGAAATAAATTGGTGCAACTTTGTCGCTTGTCGCATCCAAATTTCTGACCGCATGTTTTTTTTCCTCTCAAAGACTTGCAAGGGAGAAGGTGTGCGCGATTTAACGTGCTCTATTAAAGCACAGAAAAACAAAAGTGATCCCTTTAATTGGTTTAGTAAATTAAAGAAAAGAAAAAACTGCCAATGGATCATTATAAAGACGTAAGCGAAGAGATTGATTAATTAATTATTTTTTATTCCAATAACTGGAGCATTTATTTTTATACTCTTAACCCATAAAATGGGTAAATAAGGGTATAATGGTTTTGTGCAAAAGTATGTAACAGACAGAAGGAAGCATCTCCGACCCTATAAAGTTTATATATTCTTGATCAGCATCAACAGCCGAGACGATATAGCCTTGTCCGTCTGTCCGTCTGTCTGTCCGTCTGTCCGTCTGTCCGTCTGACCGTCTGTCCGTCTGTCCGTCTGTATGAACGCGTGGATCTCAGAGACTACAAAAGCTAGAGACTTCTGATTTTGTATTTAAGTTCTCCTATACCATGAGCAGAACAAGTTTGCTTCAAATTATCGATAACTATTCTGGTTTCCGATATACACATGGAATCGATAACAATAAAATATCGAATTTGAAAATCTAAAAATGAGGGTTGAAGTAATGGATAATGATAGAACTTTTCTGAAAATTTCGTCAAAATCGGTTGAGAAACTCCGGAGATATTGAACTTAATCGATGGAAGCTAAGCCAGTATACCAAAGTCTTATATAAATTAAATATATTTATTGCAACTGGGTTCAGGGTATCTTCTTGTCGGGCTCTCCCGACTAGAGCCTTCTTACTTGTTTTGGCTAGGATTATACATATTCCCTAATACAGCGCCAACGAGGATAATCCGTATATTCAAAATTATTGAGGTTCCAATTCCCGACTTAATGGGTAAATAAAAATAATATTTGTTGTACATTCGCAATTCTGATCTATTATTTGTTCTATTTTAATTTTATTATATATCAGAATTGGCGGCTTGGCCTTAATTAATATTCAGGCTTGGTTATAGACATAATCCAGCTTGGCTATATCTATCAGTCAGCTTGTCTAAAGTTATAATTTAGATTTGAGTTGGTTTTTTTTATATAGTAGTTGATATCCTTTGGCTAGTTAAACATAACAATTGCCATATAACTGCCGAATTAATTAAGTGCAATTAAATCTTTGCATATAAAAATAAAACGGATCAGCTGCTCTCAACACTCCAACCACCAGCCCGCTCTCTTGAGCTTCCGCTCTCTTAAGCTACCGCTCTCTTAAGCTACCGCTCCCTCAAGCACATATGGGCTTCTTACATCAGTCCGAAGTTGAAGTCGCACGCGGAGCAACCACCGCGTGAGGAAGGTGCTTAAAACTATTAATATTGTGGTCGCGTATAACTTAAATAATATAAGGCTCTAAATATTTACATCAAATGCGAAGTGGATAAGTTTTGTTTTATGTTTTTTTTTTTTTTTTTTTTTTTTTAAGTGAGTTAGTGTCAAACGACCATAACCCTACAAAAGGTTATGGCACATGCCGGCACAAGTTTAAGCAAAGATAATGTTCAATGTACATAAGTGTAATTTTAATGTTGTATTATTTTGCGTATTTTTGTTGTTTGTCTTGGTGTTAAATGTGATTCACCAATTGATAAAGTAAATCGCAAGTGGTGTCGAGACGCCTAACTCTGCCTAAAACAAGTAAGAAGGCTCTAGTCGGGAGAGCCCGACTAGAAGATACCCTGAACCCAGTTGCAATAAATATATTTAATTTATATAAGACTTTGGTATACTTGCTTAGCTTCCATCGATTAAGTTCAATATCTCCGGTGTTTCTCAACCGATTTGGACGACATTTTCAGAAAAGTTCTATCATTATCCATTACTTCAACCCTCATTTTTATATTTTCAAAATTCGATATTTTATTGTTATCGATATTATGTGTATATTGGAAACCAGAATTGTTATCGATAATTTGCAGCAAACTTGTTCTGCTCATGGTATAGGAGAACTTAAATACAAAATCAGAAGTCTCTAGCTCTTGTAGTCTCTGAGATCCAAGCGTTCATACAGACAGACAGACGGACAGACGGACAGACGGACAGACAGACGGACAGACGGACATGGCTATATCGTCTCGGCTGTTGATGCTGATCAAGAATATATATACTTTATGGGGTCGGAGATGCTTCCTTCTGCCTGTTACATACTTTTGCACAAAACCATTATACCCTTATTTACCCATGTTTATGCATGGCTGCAAAACACATGTGTTCAAAAGCATTAGATCGTTTGAAGTTCAAGGTTATTTAAGAGAGGCTTTTGTAAAGCTTACGTTAACGCACGGAATGGGAAGCTTTCACGTAGATATGATTAAGAGCATTAATTTTTAACGAGCAACAATGTTAAGAATTCGGGTGTTGCAATAATCATTTTTCGGTCTGCACCAAGGCATACTTATATAGGTAGTCTCACTCCACTCTCTCGTTGCCTTATGAAATAAAACGCAAAAAAAAAAAAATCGTGCGCGCATGTGCGTCGCTCACAACGTTCGCAACAAGACTAAATCGTAAGGCAACAGAAAAAGAGAGCGAGCAAAAGAGCTGGACTTCCTATATAAGTATGCCTTGGTCTGCACTCTAACACAACCGAAAAAGACGATGCGCGTAAGCTCACGCTCTGAACAGAACTTTTCGTTTCTCTTTGTTTTGGTTTTCGGTTAACTGTTCTCAGTTGCGTTGTAAAGGAGTAATTTAGCCAGGGTATAAACTCAATCTGGCCAGGTACACCACACAAGAATATTTATATATTTTGGTGGGACTATAACGCGCGCGGTTTTACAAGTTGGAAGGGGAAACGCTTGTGTCGACACCAACGCAACAGCCGGCACACTCAGCAGCCAGAGTATAAGGCGACTCAGCTTGACTCGCGTACGCGCGTGTACGAAAACCCAAAGAAAATAAATAGAACGCAAGAAAATACACAGCAATCACACTCCACTGGGTCGCGGACTTACCGGCGACCAATTTATTCAGATGGTATCCAAGATTATCTGTACAAGACAACCTAAACCTAACTACATGAACATATATGCTTATATCTATCAACTACTGCGAACTATCCCCTCTTACCTTATCTTTACTAACTACTATGTCTTTACTGCTGACGCACTATTCTTCTCTTCTACTCTTTTCGTTAACTATTTTTTTTACTCAAGCGCCCGCACGTCCGCTTACTTTCATATATCAATCGAAACTCCCCTTTCTGTCCTTATAACCTAACCTTTCTTTTCTCCCTCTCGCGTACGCGTCTGCTCACTTGCGGAGGTCAATCATAACGCCCCCGCCCACGCTTCGGCTTCGGCCCAAGTTGCAGATTTTGTCACTCCCCACACTTGCTCGTGACCGTGGTGGATTTGATGATCGCAGCTGGCGCGCTGCATCTTGCGACTCTGTGTTTTGGGGCGGTTATATTTAAATTCTTAGGCGTTAGTAGTCAATCAAAAATAAGTACATCCGATAAATCTAAATACTTTACGCTCCTTGCGTTTATTAAATATAAATACTGCGCACTCCTTGCGTCTAACAAAACTATACCTACAACTCGAACAACCCCTGTGCTTCTTGCGACTTAACAACTATCAATATAATACAGGTAACTCAAACAACCGATGCGCTTCTTGCGACTTAAAAACTATAAATATAATAAATATAACTATTTGTGAAGGGGCCGACGCGGCCTACTTCACAGCGTGGTTCTTGTTATGCTCACTCAACAACAACTGACAGAGAGCGATCAACTGAACGCTCGCTTATTGAGGATCAGCAGAAGAGCGAAAAAACGAAAGACTCGTCGTAAACGGTCTTTTTTCTTCAGTGCCTAACGCACCGAATCCACAAAAGCAAGTGTGATTTACAAGTAGACTGATCATTCGCATATACACTCATACAAATGCAGAAGACTTTTATTTTCTTCGCTCGTTGCAAAACGGTCAGCGAATGAGCAGAGCAAAAGGGAAACACGAAATTGGTTTTTGGTTGAGCACAGACCGTTCGTTCAAGAGACACTGGTGAACGGCTCTTGTCTGACTTTTTGCGCAATTGGTGCGCAAAAAACAGTTTTTTGGTGACTGCAAGAAACGGTCAACTGCTATTTGCGAGCTCTGCCTAGGAGTGATGAAAATGTCAACCGGTACAGGGCTGTGAGTAACGAATATATAAGTGAAATAAATTGGTGCAACTTTATCGCTTGTCGCATCCAAATTTCTGACCGCATGTTTTTTTTCCTCTCAAAGACTTGCAAGGGAGAAGGTGTGCGCGATTTAACGTGCTCTATTAAAGCACAGAAAACAAAAGTGATCCCTTTAATTGGTTTAGTAAATTAAAGAAAAATAAAAAAAAGTGCCAATGGATCATTATAAAGACGTAAGCGAAGAGATTGATTAATTAATTATTTTTTATTCCAATAACTGGAGCATTTATTTTTTTGGCTAGGATTATACATATTCCCTAATACAGCGCCAACGAGGATAATCAGTATCTTCAAAATTATTGAGGTGCCAATTCCCGACTTAATGGGCAAATAAAAATAATATTTGTTGTACATTCGCAATTCTGATCTATTATTTGTTCTATTTTAATTTTATTATATATCAGAATTGGCGGCTTGGCCTTAATTAATATTCAGGCTTGGTTATAGTCATAATCCAGCTTGGCTATATCTATCAGTCAGCTTGTCTATAGATATAATTTAGATTTGAGTTGGTTTTTTATATAGTAGTTGATATCCTTTGGCTAGTTAAACATAACAATTGCCATATATCTGCCGAATTAATTAAGTGCAATTAAATCTTTGCATGTAAACCTAAAACGGATCAGCTGCTCTCAACACTCCAACCACCAGCCCGCTCTCTTAAGATACCGCTCCCTCAAGCACATATGGGCTTCTTACATCAGTCCGAAGTTGAAGTCGCACGCGGAGCAACCACCGCGTGAGGAAGGTGCTTAAAACTATTAATATTGTGGTCGCGTATAACTTAAATAATATAAGGCTCTAAATGTTTAAATCAAATGCGAAGTGGATAAATTTTGTTTTATGTTTTGTTTTGTTAATTTTAAGTGAGTTAGTGTCAAACGACCATAACCCTACAAAAGGTTATGGCACATGCCGGCACAAGTTTAAGCAAAGATAATGTTCAATGTACATAAGTGTAATTTTAATGTTGTATTATTTTGCATATTTTTGTTGTTGTTTGTCTTGGTGTTAAATGTGATTCACCAATTGATAAAGTAAATCGCAAGTGGTGTCGAGACGCCTAACTCTGCCTAAAATTAAAGTTAATTGCAATTAATAAATAACAATACAAAATTGTATAAAAGAAAGATATGCAAAGTAATAATTACACCGAGTTGGGGCTATATGCATGAAAAACAAGTGGAAACGTTGCAGTCGGACGCAACCGACTGCGGTATACTCGATACCAGTATTAAAACCGGTAAAAAGAGGCCTGATTGCAAAGGGGTACGGATGCGGCAGGGGTGTACGCTGCCTTAAAGCTTCTCCGATGCAGATGGCGAAGCCACCAGCAATCTTCCTTCAAAATTTGGTGACTCTAACTCAAAGTTTGTAAAAGCTATGGAGAGGGGGGCTGGGGGCGGATTGGGTGGGTGTGGCATCCAAATTTCGATGCAGATCTTTATGAAATGTCAATTGCTATCTTCATACCATATATGGTAACTCTAGCTCGAAGTTTGTAATAGGTGGGGCAGGGGGCGGTATGGGTGGGTGTGGCATCCAAATTTTTGATACAGATCTTTGTGAAATGTCAATTGCTATCTTCATACCAAATTGGTGACTCTAGATCAAAGTTTGTAAAGGGTGGGGAAAGGGGGGCTGGGCCGGTATGGGTGGGCGTGGCATCCAAATTTGTGATGCAGATCTATGTAAGATGTCAATTGCTATCATTATTTCAAATATGGTGACTCTAGCTCGAAGTTTGTCAATGGTAGGATTAGGGTGGCTGGGGTGGTATGGGTGGTAGTGGCATCCAATTTTTTGATGCAGATCTATGTGGGATGTCAATTGCTATCTTCATACCAAATTTGGTGATCCAGTTTTAAGGGAGTCATCATCACCTATCTTGGCACCAAATTTGATGGCTAAAGGTCAAAAACTGTGGGAGACATTGACTTTTATGACTTTAAAATTCGGGGGGGGGGGGGGGGGTCTGGGGGCGGAATGGTTGGGCGTCGCTCCAAAATTTTTGATGCAGTTTTTTGGGGGTTGATAGTAGCTATCTTCCCACCAAATTTGGTAGTTCTAGCTGTAAGGATGTGCAAAATATGTGGATTTATCGGTTTTGTGTTATCGAACTTATCGATTTGCCAGCCCACCAGTTATCGTAGAACCCCAATCTTGACACTTTAACTTACCATACCATAGATTAAGATAATTGAAAAGTTTCAAGTGTCTAGCTTGAAGGGTGTGGAAACAACTTGCACACATACGGACGGACAGACGGACAGACACCATGACGGACATTGCACAAAACCAATACATTCTTTATCTTCGGTATCGAGTATAAAAATAGCAAACAAACAAAGATTATATGTTAAGAGAGCCTAAAAATCTAAAACTCCACCTCCCCTCTCTCATCCATTTGCTTTTACTTGAGCTTCAGCAACGGATAAAAACACACACACACACACACAAGGAAAGATCTTTCTGCGTGGGATAATGCCGCTGTAAATTACCGCTCGTTAACAATTAATGCTCTTAATCATATCTACGTGAAAGCTTCCCATTCCGTGCGTTAACGTAAGCTTTACAAAAGCCTCTCTTAAATAACATTGAACTTCAAACGATCTAATGCTTTCGAACACATGTGTTTTGCAGCCATGCATAAACATGGGTAAATAAGGGTATAATGGTTTTGTGCAAAAGTATGTAACAGGCAGAAGGAAGCATCTCCGACCCCATAAAGTGTATATATTCTTGATCAGCATCAACAGCCGAGACGATATTGCCATGTCCGTCTGTCTGTCTGTCTGTCCGTCTGTATGAACACGTGGATCTCAGAGACTACAAGAGCTAGAGACTTCAGATTTTGGATATAAGTTCTCCTATACGAGCAGAACAAGTTTGCTTCAAATTATCGATAACTATTCTAGTTTCCGATATGCACATAATATTGATAACAAAAATATATCGAATTTTGAAAATCTTAAAATGAGGATTGACGTAATGGATAATGATAGAACTTTTCTGAAAATTCGTCCAAATCGGTTAAGAAACACCGGAGATATTGAACTTAATCGATTGAAGCTAAGTCAGTATACCAAAGTCTTACATAAATTTAATTTATTTACTGCAACTGGGTTCAGGGTATCTTCTAGTCAGGCTCTCCCGACTAGAGCCCTCTTACTTGTTTTAATTTTCGTTAACATAGTGAACAATGTTAAGAATTCGGGTGTTGCAATAATCGAGGAGTTGCTTGTAATGAGGGTTGCGTTAACCGAGGTCGTACTGTATGTTTTTTTTATCATGGAAACCAGTGGCAAAAGTTTATTATAGAAAAATGCTTGATGAACTGAAAATAGATAGCAAGTGGAATTTGGCAAGAAGCAAAATGCGACACCTTAAGGCACTGTAAGTTAAGGCAAATGCATTTCTTGAGTCAACAGGCGCTGGAGTTGAAGATGACGATGGCGTCAGAACATTACAGGGCAAATTTAACAACATACATAAATAATTTCTATATTTGCAATGCATACAAATCATATATCAGAAAAAGCTAACAAGATATTCCCACTATGAAATGCTGACGGATATATTTAAAATAAAAAGAAGTTGCCGTCAATGGCTTGTTCTAAAATGTTTGATTTGGATGTGGATAACTCCGACCAACTATCATCAGATCAGGATCTGACATTGATGGATGAATGCGAACAACCAAAGTTTCAAAAACGGCGGGTACCTACTTAAATAGAGAAGCTGTGTAATTCGGAAGATAAGACTTTGGATATCGGGAGAGCCCGACTAGAAGATACCCTGAACCCAGTTGCAATAAATAAATTAAATTTACGTAAGACTTTGGTATACTGACTTAGGTTCAATCAATTAAATTCGATATCTCCAGTTTTTCTTAACCGATTTGGAAATTTTCAGAAAAGTTCTATCGTTACCCATTACTTGAACCCTCATTTTTACATATTCCAAATTCGATTTTTTTATTGTTATCGATATCAATTGTGCATCGAAAACCAGAATATTTATCGATATTTTGAAGCGAACTTGTTCTGCTCATGGTGTAGGAGAACTTATATCCAAAATCTGAAGTCTCTAGCTTTTGTAGTCTTTGAGATCCACGCGTTCATACAGACGGACGGACGGACAGCCAGACATAACTATATCGTCTCGGCTGTTTATGCTGAACAAGAATATATACACTTTATGGGGTCGGAGATGCTTACTTCTGCCTGTTGCATACTTTTGCACAAAACCATTATACCCTATTTTACTCATTTTATGGGTTAAGGGTATAAAAATACGAAATGATTTTCAATTCAAAAAATTGCAGCTGGGAAAAGAGGATAGAATGCAAAATCAAGAGCTAGAATTAAAAGTTAAGAATGATTAAGTGTTGAAATAAATAAAAAAAAAAAAAACTTTTGTTTTCTCAATAATAAAGGAAATTTTTCAATTATTATCTATAAAAAAAAAAACTTTTTCTTTTATTTTATTGCTTTCAGCTAAGCAATTGCGCAATTCAATTTAACTTTCGATTGTTTTGTCATCAAACTGGCAAACAGCTGACTTCGCACAAATTCGACAAAAGAAACGTTTAGAGTGCACTCACTAGCTACACTGCATTTAATATAACACTTTACGCTGTAACGTGCACAAAGGTGATGTCTTGGCAATTCCCTGTCTACTTTACGGTTCCGGCCGTGCTCAGGGCAATTGGGGTGGGGGACTTCGAAACGCCTTGACATAAGCGTCACTATAACAAAATAAAATTCGTAGACAGATACGGTATCAAACGGGAAACCAAAGTCAATCGACATTCACTCAAGAAATATGTAGTGTTATAATAACTTTGGTGGAGATGTTCTTCTGTCTTTACCCTCCCTACCTGTTGAATTTACTAAATCTGCATAATTCTACCCTTAAAATGCTTGTGTGACAAGCGATCAGGTGCCCATAGAAAAAAATACTCTATCTCATTCCCATTGTTAACAATTTTAATTCAAAACAAATTTAAATATGCCTTCATGGCTACTTAAAGGTAACTCCATTTGATTATTGTGTAAAGGTGAATTTAACATAACATTATATTTAATAAATGAGCTTACGACTATCTGTTAAATGAATATGAATCTAGTCTTAGTTAACCGATGTGCGCTTTGTTGTCACTACTTTTCCTTCTTTCGATTGTAATTTGTTGTAATTGCAACAAAACGAGAATGGCTTTAAAAAAAATAAGTCGAAAAACCTTACCAGTATAAATATATATATAACTATATATATATAACTATAACTATAATAAATCTACGATCAGCTGACGCTGTTTGGGGTTGCCAGGCTTTTAACAGGGGTGGTGCTGCTAATTGGCTGCAAACTGCAAGGACAGTTGCTAATTTAAATGCAACTATTGCTGTTAAATATTTAGTCTGCACAAATAAATCGCACCCTTACACCACAGGTTCAATCTTTTCCCACGGGTGAAGATAAAAGCTGAAAAGAATCCAAAAGGGTGTGACAACATCGGTTACCAGAAGTCCTTTGCGTGGAATCGGCCCAGCTCTTTACCATTTAAATCTTCGACTAAATAAATCGACTGGCCAAGCTTTGCTTTAATGCGAACTTTCGTGCCTACTGGAGCTAATTTTGCATTATAATTAGCTGCTGCATTACTTAAAACAAAATTTCTTTTAATTACCCACTTCAAACGAACGAGGGCGGGTACGTAAATCATATGTTCGCTGATTTTTCTCATACGCTTTGGTCAAATTCTTTTCAATGTTTGAACGAATTTAATGAAAACTATCTGTCCGATGGAGCCGTTGTGTACCATCGCTAAATACGTTTAGGTTTCTCAACAGCTTATAGTCTTGGCCATGCACTACCATGTATTGGCCGAATACTATACGATAAGGCGAAACTCCCACAGATTGATGAAGGGAATTACGTAAAGCACAATTGACACTGGGTAAAAACATGTCCTATGCTCGCTGATCGGTACGAACGTAGGCTCTCAATGCTGCGTTTATAGACCAATTTACTCTTTCAGCTGCATTTGCCTGAGGGGCATATGCTCCGGTGCATATGTTGAATGCCAAACTGCGAAATAAATGTGCAAAAATCATGGCTTTTAAACTGAGTGCCATAATGACTCACAATTATCTCGGGCCCTCCAAAGCATGTAAAAAGTTAATTTCTCAAATAGTCAATTAAAACTTGTGAATTAATTTTCTTAACTGCTTTAAGAAAGTAAATTTTGAAAAATGGTCAAGTACGATAAAAATGCCAACATTGCCTTTTTTCGTACGTGGAAATGGTCCAATAAAATCTATATACAATCTTTCGAAGGGTCTCTCGCTGGACACTTGAGTACCCATGGTCTAAAGTCATAGTTAAATATTTACAAATGAACATATTCCATAAATTGAAGTTTTAGTCAACGTTAACAATTTAATAAATATTATTTAGGAATTATTCAATTCAATCGAAACTATCAACTGCGATTTAGAAATTATTTACTTTAATTGAAACTATCTTAATTTATTAATTGACAAAAATTCAAACAAAATAAACGCACAGTTTATTTTGGACGCGACTGTAATTAGCTTACCGCCTGCGCAAAGGTTCAATAAACTAAACAGCTGGTAAACTAGCACTAATGTTGTTGTTCTAGGCATTGGGTTTGGGTATATAAAAGAAGTTAAATGCAAGTAAATATGTAAGTTCACGCGTGCATGTATAATGGCCAACGCACAACCAAACAGCTGTGCGCTACCTACCTACCTACATACCTAATATAGATACTGTGTAACGGACGCATTAAATTGGGAAAATAATTAGAAAATAAAATAGAACATTTTTGTTTGAAAAGTGTATTTTAGCGCGCAGTCACTAATTATCGTTAGTAAATGCAACTTTGTTTTTAACGAAGCTTGCAACAGTGGCAGTGGTGAGTTTATTTTGAGAGAGTTGACAATTAGGCACTTGGCTATATCCGGTTAAAGGGGGGTATAAAAGGAGCAGGTTAGGCGAGATCCGATCTTTTCGATTTGGACCAGACTTAGCAGCAGACGCAAACCTTGATTTCGTTTTATCGTCCTTAACCTTCAGGAAGCACTCGGGGCGTGAAACATAAAAAGAATATGTTTTATATGGGCGAACACGGTCAGCAAAATGTATTTTTTAAATATATTTAATTATATTTGCGTAGATTTGCAATCTACTTAAATACTGATTTGGTTACAGTCGCAATTTTTGGTAAGCGCGAATAATTAATTCTGACCGTTGGCATTGTGTTAATGCAACATAAAAATATTTAATTCTGCAGCGAAAACTTTGCCTCAGTGCAGGCGAAAAGCTTGGCAGCTGATATTTGCGTAGATCGCACCTCAACCCAAGCAAGATCAGTATCAGTGAAGGCGGAAAAGCTTGGAAGCTTTTATCTGCGCAGATCGCACATCAACGCAAGCCAGACCTGTAGCAGCGCAGCAGAACAAAGATAACCTCGCAATAGTGCCCAAAAATCGTGCTAAAGTGCAGTGCAATCAGTGAAACAAAACCTAACGTCAACTAATGTCACGCTTGTCAAAAAAATTAAAAAAAAAATGTGGGGTCCAACAAACCCAAATCCAGCAAAGACACCCTAAAAACGTTTTAACATTATATAATTCTCTCTACCGGCAGAAATCTTACACCTAGTTTAAGTTTTTTTAAGTTATATTTTTTTGATTCAAATGTCTCTAAAAAAGTGTTTCATAGGCCTCTCAGAGTGATTAAAAGTGCGGAAAGAAAAAGAAAAAAACAGAGAAAAAAATACAGATAATTCACCTTTCAAAGGCGCAAGTAAGTGCAAAAGAATTGGCACCAAGAGGCACGGAAGAAAAATTAAAGAAAAAAAATGCAAAAAGTAGTTGCAAGTGAGAAAATAAATTCTAGCGTGAAGTATGCAAGTAGCAAAATATTAGATAGTAGCAAAGAAATGGTAAAATTAAGAATTAAAATATAAAACACACCCACCTCACAACAATTTAATATAAAATATATTTAACAAAAAGAAGAAAGAAAAAAAAAAAGAACAAAAGAACATTAACAAAACATTAAACCACCAATAAAACAACAACATCAACACCTCGCACAGCGAGAAGGCCTTCGTCGTTGCAGCAAAGGGGTGAGTAAAAGAGAAAAAACAATACCGTATCAATTTATATTTTTATATTTTATTGTTTTGGTGAAAGTGAATAAAGTGTTAATAGTCTAGAATCAAGTAAGGTTATTGAATCAAAGAAATTTATAGGATCGTACCGACTACAAAAAGGAAAAAAAAAAATAAAATAAAATAAAATAAAAATAAGTAGTTAACGTCATGGCAATTAAAAGAACAGAAAATATTGGAAGAAAAAATTTGAAAATGTGAATATACCCAAATGAGATAAGCGTAGTGTTAGTTTTGCATGTTCTTGTTTCAATTTCGTATTAGCTGTGTTTGCTTGGCGTAAGCCTTAGGCTGAGCTTTAAGTGAGTTGCTTTGCTTTGCTGTTCTTATGATAAAGAGATAATGATTTGAGTCGCACCAAAATAAAAACCGCAATGCACTAAGAGAAATTATGAAATACTTTAGTTAATAATAAGTTAAGTTAGAAGAAGAAAGTTGTGGTACTGTTTGATTGCCTTATGCCGAATCCCAACAGTTGAAGAAAAAGATAGTAAACTGAAGAAAATTATGGAGACTTAAATAAAAAAAAAAAAAAAAAAAAAGACAATGTTTATGTTAAGAACAAATTTAGTCTGAATTAGACTTTAGGAAATACCCTGAAAGAAAAATTGAATACTCAGAAATATTTTTTTGTATAATTTATTTTTTTCTGTTAATACTTTGCATACATATTGTAATATACTTTGGAGATAGCTATAGTTTAGTCTTGTTATGTTTTTTTTGGCATACTATATAATGATGAGCTATTATTAATTTATTTATTCAAAGAATAAATTTAATATGATTTCTGAAAATAGTATGCAAAGTAACTTTGCAGATTTTGTTATTTTTAAGTTTTGAAGTTTAAATAAAATTTGATTATGGAAGAATAAATTTGGTATTTATGTTTCCTGGATAGTGAGATGATTGTGTAAACTTGTGTTTGGGAGTTTTTTTCAAATAAATCTGGCATTAGAAAACTCAAGGTAGGGTGGGTACAGAGCCATGCTGCAACAACAACCTGCAGTTACTTTAGCGTAGTTAAACTCAGTGTGTCCGATTTTAGATTCCACTCGAAGTCTGTTTGGTGATTATGTTCTATGTGTCAACAAAACAAAAGGCTCACGGATTTGTAAATTTTAAATTTAATATTAATAGCGTCGGTGTTTGCGTGTGTGTGTACTTGAATGAGTCAACGAACCCCCCCACAGGCTGTTTTTGCTAGCCGTAACAACCGAATCCGACCTGACTCATAATAGCTACGATCCCCTCACGCGAAAGATAGTTCCCGAATTCCATCAATAGGGGAAAACAACGACTGTACGTTACAGTATATATATTAGATATTAATATTATATTGTTATATTATTAGTAATTAGATTTTGGCGCCCAGAACGTGTGGCCTGGGAGAATTTAAGAAAAATACAAAAGTGCAACGGAAAACATGCACATGATTTGGAAGTCTAGAATCTTATGGTGTCAAGCAAGGTCGCTACTGTAGGCATTTAAGATAAGCAAATCTTTTGGTTCTTTTCTATGGAAGTTGGAAAAAAAAAAAAAAAAATAAATAATAAGAAATCTTGTGTTTGTTTAAATTGGAGTGTCCAAACGAGTGCTGGAATTACTACGCGTTGAGGATTAATCCACAACATAGTCCACGCAAGTTTGTTCATTAATTTCTAATACTATCTTGTAAATTATTATTTCTGAACTCAGCAAGCAATAGTTTTCGGAATACGTTGGTTGAGGCTAGGCTTCGACAATGTCCAAATTAATTGTTTGGCAGTTGCGTCTCAAGAATAATATTTGTTTAATTTTGTGATTTTTTTCTGAAGGACTTTAATTATTATATCGACTGATTGGAATTTTATTGTGTTGGCATAGATTGAGATAATAACCGCAGCATAGATGTTTTAATTGGGATTTTCAGGAGATTATATTTGTACTAAGAGTTGGTAATCAGGATAGAGTTATTAAACAAGATTAGTTTATAAACAGGTACACACAATGTAGTGAGCATACGCAAGGTTTATACAATTCTTTTGAAAGCAATCATTTACTGGAAGGGAAACATTAACAATCTTAGGATTACACATACTTACACTTGTTATTATTTTGAGAAATAGTGAAAATTAAAATGGAATTAAATAGAAGTGATGGAAATTTGCGTTTGCCGGAAGCAGATGATGCAGCAACTATGTCGGTGTGCAGCATTTGTGAAAGACCTTTATTGGGACTTCAGGAACAACTACTTAAAACAGGATGCCATCATATTTTTCACGAAAGTTGCATCAGGGACTGGATAGTTCAATATAACCAATATCAGCAATGTAAACAAGTTGCGAAGATTAACGAGTTAGTATTGGTTGGACAAGAAGAAGCGGATGCAGGAGTAGACAAAACATCTACTGGAGCAACGAGCAAATTACATAATACAAGGGCAACGGCAAAGTCACAAAGCAGCCATAGGCAAGAACAAGTGGCAGAGGCAGGAGCAATGTCGAAAGTTTTAAATTCAGAGAATGGTGAACGCCATAGTGCAAAGAAAATAGGGAGACCAAAGAGAGCTGGTCATGGACAATCAAGAACTGGTCAGTCTGGTAAGCTTTTGGGTGCAGGGGTTCCTGCAAATTCACGATCAGCTGAAATTGACTATAGCCAAATATTTGAGCACGTGGACAGATTGATTACTCGAAGACTGAGCAACCTTAACGTACAGGGTCAAGGGCAAACAAGTCCAACTTTCGAGGTTGAGACTCAAGAACCTAGAGTTAGCCTAACTTCAGACAGAGGATCCAGTCGAAGCAGTCGTATTCAGGCGGATAAGGTAGCACAGATTATGCACAATTGGAACATTAAATCCGATGGTTCAACAAAAGGCATAACCTTAGAAGAATTTGTGTACCGAATTCGTTCACTCACCGAAGATTGCTTAGATAACGACTTTGAAGTGTTATGTAAAAATATACATGTTGTATTGTTTGGGAAAGCTAGAGAATGGTATTGGCGCTATCGTCGAGATTCAGATTCCAGATTCGTTTGGAGGGAGTTTAGTGAGGCATTACAAAGACAGTATACAAACTATACGAACAATTTTGATGTACTGGAAGACATTAGAGCAAGAAAGCAACTGCCTAATGAATCTTTTGAAGCTTTTTATGATGCAATCATGGTGATCGCATCTCGTATGTCAGTACCAATACAAGAAGCCCAATTATTGAAACTGTTGTCCAGAAATTTATTATTTGAAATCAGGCAAGAGTTATTGTATGTTCGGATACATTCCATTTCACATCTCAGAAAAACTATTCAAATGAGAGAAAATTTATTGCAAGATAAACCAGGAAAGCGGGTAGAAAAAAATTACAGTGTTACAAATGTTACAAAACGAGTAGTTTCTGCTGTCGAAGAAGAGGTTCTAGATGATCCAAATGCAGCAGTAGAAGCAATTCAAACTCCAAGGAGAGTGTATAGATGTTGGAACTGCGACGAAGAAGGCCATGGTTGGGATATGTGTTTGCAAGAACGAAAAGTCTTTTGTTACGGATGTGGTGCAAAGAAAGTCTACAAACCAACTTGTCCTGTATGCCTTGCAAAACGAGCGGAAAACTACCAGGTGGGTCCATTTGGCAATCAGAGTCGAGTGGCCCCGAAACAGTAAACGAAAACCATATTATGCGAGAGGTAGCTAGTTCAGCAGAGCCAGCTAAAGAAAAACCGGAGGTGTCTTATTTAAGTGCAAAAACTGAGAGTAAATTACTTCAGGAGGCAGTTAAATATCCCAAATTATGTCCAATTCGTCCTTATCATGAGCGGTTACGCGCATACATGCAAGTTAGGGATAGAATATTTAAAGATAATGAAAGTGAAAGATCGGTAATAGCGTCGAAACGTTCTACGCGACGCATGCGTGATTTTTATCGTGGTATACGGAAAACCAAGAAGTTGTTGGTTTCCTCAGTTGTAAATTCATCAACAGACGGAAGATTATATGCTGAAGTTAAGTTTCTAGATTTTTGTGAACAGGGGTTACTTGACACAGGAGCTAACATTAGTTGCGTGGGGTCGGGCTTAGCATCTGTAGATTGGTCTGAATATCCACAATATCAACGCATTTCATCAACGGTGAAAACAGCGGATGGCAGTGCACATCCAGTCATAGGATATTTCTGTGCGGAGGTTACTTATAAGGATCTAATGAAACCCATTAAGTTCTTTGTAATTCCATCCATAAATAAAAGAGTTATATTAGGTGTGGACTTTTGGAGAGAATTTCGGTTGGCACCCGGAATTATCTCGACCATCGATTATGAGAACAATGAATCTAATTTGGAAAGTACGCAAGATGCTAAATATCCTCTAACAGACTTGCAGCAAAATCAGTTAAATATTGTGTTATCATTATTTCCCAGTTTCGAAAGTCAAGGACTAGGTCGTACTTCTCTTATCGAACACGAAATTGATGTGGGAAATGCGAAACCAGTTAAACAAGGATTCTACCCAGTATCAGCGGCCGTAGAAAAACTTATGTATGTATAGGTGGACCGTATGATTGAGTTAGGAGTGGTAGAAAAGTCTAATAGCCCATGGAGTTCGCCCATGAGGTTGGTAATCAAACCAGGTAAAGTCAGATTATGCTTAGATGCAAGGAAAGTAAATGAGTGCACAAGGAAGGATGCATATCCGTTACCAAATATAGATGGCATATATGCACGATTGCCCAAAGCAAATTTGATATCCAAAATCGATCTCAAAGTTGCGTATTGGCAAGTTCCGCTTACTAAAGCTTCTAGAGAGTTGACAGCTTTCACAATTCCGGGTCGTCCTCTTTATCAGTTTGTAGTTATGCCTTTTGGGTTATGCAACGCACCACAGACGATGTCTCGACTGATGGATGAAGTCATACCTGCTGATTTGAAAAATTGTTGTTTTGGATATTTGGATGATCTTTGTGTAGTATCTTCAGATTTGAATCGCATCTTACAGTGTTGATTAGACTTGCAGAACAATTTCGAAAAGCTAAGCTGACTCTTAATTTGAACAAAAGCCACTTTTGTGTTACACAAGTAAAGTACCTAGGATATGTTATTGGATGTGGAGGCATATCTACGGACCCAGGGAAGGTTGAGTCAATCTTAGCGTGGCCGGTTCCAAAGTCCGTAAAACAAGTCCGGAGATTTTTAGGATTAGTCGGATGGTATAGGAGGTTTATTGAAAATTTTGCTACAATAACAACATCGATAACATCGATAACCGTATTAACTTCAGCTCCAGTTTTACGTAATCCAGATTTTAGCAGAAAGTTTTATGTACATTGTGATGCTAGCGACTTTGGGGTGGGCGCAGTGTTGGTGCAGTTAACAGATGCAGGTTTGGAACAACCTATAGCCTTCATGTCAAAGAAGCTTAATTCTGCTCAACGCAATTATAGCGTTACAGAGCGTGAATGCTTGGCAGTGCTATTAGGCATAGAGAAATTTCGCTGTTACCTAGAGCTACAAGAGTTCGAAGTGATCACAGACCACTCTAGTTTAGCCTGGCTGATGAGACAAGCAGACTTAAAGGGAAGATTGGCACGATGGGCAATGAAATTACAGTGTTACAAATTCAACGTCAGTCATAGGAAGGGACGTGATAACGTAGTTCCAGATGCCTTATCGCGGATGTTTATGGATGAGCTTGATGCGTTAGACAATTTTGGACCTGAAGTAGATTTAACTTCCATTTGTTTTAAAAGTCAAGAATATTTGGAACTACAGCGTAAAATAAATGATAATCTAAGTTTGTATCCAGATGTGAAGGTGGTGGATGGTTTCGTTGACAAACGAACAGAGCATAGCGATGGCACAGAAGCATCAGAACAAAAGGTATGGAAATTATGGGTTCCACCTGGATTGTCCTATCAAGTTATTAGTCGTGCACATGAATCAGTTCTTGCGCATGGAGGAATGGCAAAAACGTTAGACGTGATTCGTAGGCATTTATTTTGGCCAGGAATGGTATCTCAAGTAAGAGAATTTGTAAGGGGATGTGACATTTGTAAAGGTACAAAAGCACCAAACATGTTACTAAAACCACCCATGGGAGCGAAAGCAGAGTCCGCACGTCCATTTCAACGACTCTATATTGACATTTTGGGACCGTATCCTAGAAGCAAGCAAGGAAATATTGGGTTGTTAATTGTTTTTGACCATCTATCGAAATTTCATTGGCTGTATCCGCTAAAGAAATTTACTAGTAAATGTATTCAAAAGTTTTTGGAGGACCAAATCTTCGATATATATGGGGTACCGGAAGTTTTAATTAGTGATAATGGCGCGCAGTTCAAAGCGAAAGAGTTCAATGCTTTTTTGACTACTTTTGGAATCAAGCATACGTACACAGCTTTATATTCACCTCAGTCGAATGCATCAGAAAGAGTTAACAGATCGATAATTTCTGCTATTAGAGCATATATTGGAACCGATCAGAGTGAATGGGATTTGCACATTCATGCTATTAGTTGTGCGTTAAGAAATGGGTATCACTCGAGTATTGGTGTTTCACCTTATCATGCATTGTTTGGGTTGGACATGATAACTCATGGTTCTCAATATCAATTGCTTAGAAACCTGCAAATGGTGGATGAACCCACAGCTCAGTTATCAAAAGATGACAAACTAAAATTATTAAGGCAAGAGTTGCAAAGAATCTTCAGGAGGCATACAATAGGCAGGCAAACCAATATAACTTACGCACCAAAAGTGTTGAATATAAAGTCGGCCAAGAAGTGTTTCGAAGAAACTTTGGACAAAGTAATTTTAGCAAGGGTTTGAACGCAAAATTATGTCCACAATTTTTGAAAGCTCGAGTCAGAGAAAAACAAGGTAATGCTTTTTATGTTTTAGAAGACCTGCAAGGGAGATTAATTGGTACGTTTCATGCTAAGGATCTGAGACAGTAAATATTTTCTGCTTAATTCGACGCGTTAAGAACGGCGAATTAATCAGTGGTGTAACGGACGCATTAAATTGGGAAAATAATTAGAAAATAAAATAAAACATTTTTGTTTGAAAAGTGTATTTTGGCGCGCAGTCACTAATTATCGTTAGTAAATGCAACTTTGTTTTTAACGAAGCTTGCAACAGTGGCAGTGGTGAGTTTATTTTGAGAGAGTTGACAATTAGACACTTGGCTATATCCGGTTAAAGGGGGGTATAAAAGGAGCAGGTTAGGCGAGATCCGATCTTTTCGATTTGGACCAGACTTAGCAGCAGACGCAAACCTTGATTTCGTTTTATCGTCCTTAACCTTCAGGAAGCACTCGGGGCGTGAAACATAAAAAGAATATGTTTTATATGGGCGAACACGGTCAGCAAAATGTATTTTTTAAATATATTTAATTATATTTGCGTAGATTTGCAATCTACTTAAATACGGATTTGGTTGCAGTCGCAATTTTTGGTAAGCGCGAATAATTAATTCTGACCGTTGGCATTGTGTTAATGCAACATAAAAATATTTAATTCTGCAGCGAAAACTTTGCCTCAGTGCAGGCGAAAAGCTTGGCAGCTGATATTTGCGTAGATCGCACCTCAACCCAAGCAAGATCAGTATCAGTGAAGGCGGAAAAGCTTGGAAGCTTTTATCTGCGCAGATCGCACATCAACGCAAGCCAGACCTGTAGCAGCGCAGCAGAACAAAGATAACCTCGCAATAGTGCCCAAAAATCGTGCTAAAGTGCAGTGCAATCAGTGAAACAAAACCTAACGTCAACTAATGTCAAAAAAATTAAAAAAAAACTGTGGGGTCCAACAAACCCAAATCCAGCAAAGACACCCTGAAAACGTTTTAACATTATATAATTCTCTCTAACGGCAGAAATCTTACACCTAGTTTAAGTTTTTTTAAGTTATATTTTTTGTTTCAAATGTCTCTAAAAAAGTGTTTCATAGGCCTCTCAGAGTGATTAAAAGTGCGGAAAGAAAAAGAAAAAAACAGAGAAAAAAATACAGATAATTCACCTTTCAAAGGCGCAAGTAAGTGCAAAAGAATTGGCACCAAGAGGCACGGAAGAAAAATTAAAGAAAAAAATGCAAAAAGTAGTTGCAAGTGAGAAAATAAATTCTAGCGTGAAGTATGCAAGTAGCAAAATATTAGATAGTAGCAAAGAAATGGTAAAATTAAGAATTAAAATATAAAACACACCCACCTCACAACAATTTAATATAAAATATATTTAACAAAAAGAAGAAAGAAAAAAAAAAAGAACAAAAGAACATTAACAAAACATTAAACCACCAATAAAACAACAACATCAACACCTCGCACAGCGAGAAGGCCTTCGTCGTTGCAGCAAAGGGGTGAGTAAAAGAGAAAAAACAATACCGTATCAATTTATATTTTTATATTTATTGTTTTGGTGAAAGTGAATAAAGTGTTAATAGTCTAGAATCAAGTAAGGTTATTGAATCAAAGAAATTTATAGGATCGTACCGACTACAAAAAGGAAAAAAAAAAATAAAATAAAATAAAATAAAAATAAGTAGTTAACGTCATGGCAATTAAAAGAACAGAAAATATTGGAAGAAAAAATTTGAAAATGTGAATATACCCAAATGAGATAAGCGTAGTGTTAGTTTTGCATGTTCTTGTTTCAATTTCGTATTAGCTGTGTTTGCTTGGCGTAAGCCTTAGGCTGAGCTTTAAGTGAGTTGCTTTGCTTTGCTGTTCTTATGATAAAGAGATAATGATTTGAGTCGCACCAAAATAAAAACCGCAATGCACTAAGAGAAATTATGAAATACTTTAGTTAATAATAAGTTAAGTTAGAAGAAGAAAGTTGTGGTACTGTTTGATTGCCTTATGCCGAATCCCAACAGTTGAAGAAAAAGATAGTAAACTGAAGAAAATTATGGAGACTTAAATAAAAAAAAAAAAAAAAAAAAAGACAATGTTTATGTTAAGAACAAATTTAGTCTGAATTAGACTTTAGGAAATACCCTGAAAGAAAAATTGAATACTCAGAAATATTTTTTTGTATAATTTATTTTTTTCTGTTAATACTTTGCATACATATTGTAATATACTTTGGAGATAGCTATAGTTTAGTCTTGTTATGTTTTTTTTGGCATACTATATAATGATGAGCTATTATTAATTTATTTATTCAAAGAATAAATTTAATATGATTTCTGAAAATAGTATGCAAAGTAACTTTGCAGATTTGTTATTTTTAAGTTTTGAAGTTTAAATAAAATTGATTATGGAAGAATAAATTTGGTATTTATGTTTCCTGGATAGTGAGATGATTGTGTAAACTTGTGTTTGGGAGTTTTTTTCAAATAAATCTGGCATTAGAAAACTCAAGGTAGGGTGGGTACAGAGCCATGGTGCAACAACAACCTGCAGTTACTTTAGCGTAGTTAAACTCAGTGTGTCCGATTTTAGATTCCACTCGAAGTCTGTTTGGTGATTATGTTCTATGTGTCAACAAAACAAAAGGCTCACGGATTTGTAAATTTTAAATTTAATATTAATAGCGTCGGTGTTTGCGTGTGTGTGTACTTGAATGAGTCAACGAACCCCCCCACAGGCTGTTTTTGCTAGCCGTAACAACCGAATCCGACCTGACTCATAATAGCTACGATCCCCTCACGCGAAAGATAGTTCCCGAATTCCATCAATAGGGGAAAACAACGACTGTACGTTACAACTGCGCCGGCGCAAAATTATGCAAAAGCACACAACTCATGAACTTTATCGTTTTTTTTTTTTTTTTTTTTTTATTGATCAGATGAATTAATACTAAAAGCACTTGCACATTTAAGCCATTAAAAAACATAGCTCGCAAATAACTGTTGACACTTTTTCGTTGTCTGCAAATAAGTGTCTTTCACTCACACAATAAAAAAGACTCAGACAGAAACTGATTTTGTCGTGTCTGACTTAGCTCGCTCGCGTTCTGAGCAAGACAGTTATTTCTGTTTTCGTTTTGCTCAAGTCAAACACTGATCGTTTGCTTGAGTTAAATGAAGCAAATTGTCTTCTGTGTTTGTATGGGTAAAAACGCGATTGTTGCGTTCTTTTTGTTTGCATTATACATATTAATTGCGTTTTAAATTCAGTGTGTGAGGAGCATTATATTTTTTGCGAAATGGGAAGAGACGAAAATAAAAAAGTTCATCATTTTTTTAGATTTTGTGTCGAAGAAAATAAATCTATTTGTAATGTTTGCGGTTTTAAAATGTCTGGGACATATTTAAAAAATTTAAGACGGCATTTGACATTAAAACATGCTGACATTTTTAATGAGTGGAGCAAGAGCGGGGACTCCCAATTACAAGAAAGTGTAAAAAAAGGAAAATATCATACCACACGAGTTAAGAATCCATTGTTTCTTCAATTATTAAAATAGTGACTACGGATGGAAAACCTTTTTTATTTTCTGGACAGTGAAGGCTTTAAGGATATAATGGATCCAATTTATAGTTCACTAGGCATGAACCCAATAACCTCGCGCAATATAATAAATTTTGTAAAAGTCAAAGAGCAGTCAATTAAAGAAAACACAAAGGCTTTAGTTAAAGAAAAACTGGTGTCGCTCAAAATCGATGTGGCCACTAGAATGGATAAATCTATTTTAGGTGTAAATTTGGAATTAATCGATGCAAGCCTTTATACAACTGAGATCGTTGTAAAAACGTTGGGCATGATCCAACTTGCGGACTCCCACACAGGTGTATACATTAAGCAGAAAATTTTAGACATTTTAAAGGATTATGAAATAACAGTGGAACAAATTTTCAGGTAAAATTTGAATTACAGAAAATATATGTATGTTTTAAAATAATATTACATTTATTCATACAGCATAACATCTGACAACGGAAGAAATATGATAAAAGCAGTTCAAGTTTTAAACGATGCTACAGAGGAATCTCTTTTTAACGATGATACGCAAGGTGAAACTGTTATGGATGAACTAGACACCATTGATTTGGCCAATATTCACCTTGTGAGATGTGCAGCACACACGTTGCAATTGTGTGTAATTGATGTAAATAAGGTGAACGAGATTAACGATAAAATTTGTTCTTGTCACACATTATGCAAAATGCTGCGCACAGAAACTAATAGGTAAGTAATGTTTAGTTGTTTCATAAATATATATAAATACATCTTTGTATATATGTTACCTGTACAGACGTTTATTAATCGAACACAAAAAAAACATACCATCGCTTGACGTCATAACAAGATGGAATTCAACTTATTTGATGATGACAAAATTTGTTGATTTAAAGGAGTTTCTGACTACCCAGTCTTATATTTATGTTGATGCTGATGGGGACTGGATGGAGTCTTATATTGACGCCTTTAAGGAAACATATGAAGCTACCCTAAAGTTACAAGATAAAAATCTAGTTTTTAGTGAGTTTTTTATTATTTGGATGGAACTTAAATTGGCATGCGAAAATAGTCAAAATTTCATAAAAAATAAACTTTTGGCCCAGATTAAGATAAGAGAGATAAAACTTTTAGAAAATGAAGCATTGTTAGCTGCGATTTTCATGGACCCAAGAGTTAATTGCATATTGAGTAATGATCAAAAACGGCTGGCAAAGCTAAATTTAAAAAAAATTGCATATAGGTTATTCGAGTTAAAGAATGTAAGTTGCAGAATGGTTAAAATTGTTGTCCTGTGTCATTTATGTTTCATGTTAGTAGTTACTTATATTAACATTTAAAATTGTCTTTTTGAAAAACTAATACAAAAGTAATATCAAAGAAAAATGTTAAAATTATTATCGCTCTATTATTACAGGCAGCACAAAATGTTCCAGCGCTTGAAGCTCCTGCACCTGAGGATATGGACTTATCAATATCTTCAACTTTTTCGACTGCATCCTCGGCTGAAGAGAAGACGCTCTTGTCGGCATATTTGGATGATGTCCAGACAGTGACAGAAATCAAAGAAGATAATGTCTCTGCAAAACTTATAATAATTTATGCTGACATTGAAAGTTTTGACGCAATATATGGTCGTTTACCATTAAATGCCAATATTTTAGAGTTTTTTTAACGATCTCAGACTGAAGTTGCCACATTTGAGTACACTCGCGCAGGTTGTTCTAGCAACACCGGCAACTCAGGTATCTGTAGAGCGAGCATTTTCTGCCCTTCATTTTATTTTAAGTGAAAGACGAAGCTCAATATCTGCAGAAAATCTTAACGCGTTATTAGTTGTTAAGCTAAACTCTATTAAAAAAATAAAAAAAATATTATTAAAACAAAATAAAAATAAATATTGTTCCTTAAAAAACAAAACATTTTTTTCACATTTTTATTTAACATCCGATTGCATTGTCTTTTTTATAATTTTCATGCTCATGTACATTTATATGCATGTATTTACATGCACACGAAGGCAAAGATCATTTCTGTTGAGTTTTTTAGCCAAACTGTCTTTTGGTGAGAGTCTTTGTGTGAGCAAAAATCGTATTACTCTTTACGCGACACTCATTTGAGAGCGTCACACGAATAAGTAAATGCAAAGCGCTTCACTATGGGTAATTTGACCAGTTTTGAGGCCAAACCCCATTTTTTGAAAGTCGTTCAATTAACATTTTGTTGGTGGCTTTACATAGTAAAATGATTGTTGCATACCACAAATTTTAACAGAGGCCTCCACTGTTAAGTTACAAACTGTTAAACACAGCTGTTTTAACAGAAGAGCGCGCGCAGCTAACTTAACAAAAATTACACAACAAAGAACATAATAAATAAAAGTAAATTAACACTTAAAAATTGAAAACAACCAAATGGCTTTCGATGGTGGGTGGTTTGTACTTTGTGTTTGCGAAATTATAATGTAGATTGTGCCTGTCTTGTTCCAGTACTTGTCTTTATTGTAAGCTGCCTAAAATGAAAAATTTTAAAACGAAAACTGAACTTTGAATGGACTAGCAAAGTGAGTCCCACCTAGTCCCACCTTAAAATAAAAACAGTGTTTTAGAGTGTTTCATTACCTTTAAAATGAGAGTAGTCTTAATTTCCACTTTTAACCACAACCAGAGATATTTCAATTTACATATCATAACCTTAAATTTGATAATGCGACGTTGTTTGCAAAATGGACTGAAGTGAGTGGAAAAGGCCAAAAAGAGGTTGCAATTTGTAACTGTTTTATGGCGAAAGTGCCAAAAACGTGTTCTTCCACAACCAAAACTAAGATGTTGATATATATAAAAACGAAAAAAAGATATGTCATCAATTTTTTACTAAGCGGTTCTATGGGAGCTATATGATAAAGTGGGCCGATGTTTATAACTTTTACCCAAAATGTAAGAAACGTAAATAAACCAATTTTCAGAAAGTTTAAGCCAAATATCTTCAAAAATAAAATTGTTTTCATACGAGAAATCACATTTTTACCAGTTTTTACAATGGGAGCTATACGATATAGTTGACCCATTTCGCTCTTTTTTGCAACGATGTTAGTATTATAATAACTATAAAAACCGCCAAGTTTGGGATAGGTTGACAAACATAGAAAATACATAGCCTATCTTTTGTAAAAGGGGCGGTGACACGCCCATTTTGAACAAATATTTTCCTTTGGTTATCAAAAACTCAAAGCAAAAAACCAAATCAAATTATCTTGCTTCGCTCTTGAGTTATTAATTAATGCCACAAAAATGGTCAAATTACCCATAGTGCGCTTGAGCGAAAACCGATTCGAAACAAAAAAAAGAGAGCCGCTCAGAGAGAGATCGTGTCGGCACAATCTTTTCGGTTATGTTACGAAGCAGAGCATATTAGAAAAAACGATCAACTGTCATTTGCGAGCTATGTTAAAAAAATAATTAGAGTTTCCACTTACATGAATCTGTCCTCGTTGAAAGGCCTTCCAGCGATGCAGATGATTTGCTGTTGTTTATCGTATTGTTAATGTTTTTATTAAATGTGCTTTTTTTTGTATTGTTTGTTCAATAGTTTTGCAATGTTTTTATTGATATACTCTATTTCAAGAGTGGGGAAGGTGACTTTAATCTCGACAATATTAAGCTTTTGCCAATTTTACAACAACACTAGAGAAATCTGCAGCTTTGCCGGCAACTATTTTAAACTATGTTAGGAACTTATTTGATGAAGTTTTACTTATGTTGCAACTTCTCAGGTAAATTATCAATTTCTACGAATTTTTTTTAAACTTATTTAAGAATATTAATTAAACCTAAATATAAGATACGCGACAATTTGGCGGACGATCGAAACGGCGTTTTTTTACAGCGGTCCAGGACAACTAACTGCAAAAGCTTAGACAAGCTTTCGCGCACATGTTCATCTACGACGGAGGTTATGGAGGGCAGTACCAACAGTTTCCAAAACTTTATGTTTTATGACGTTTTATTTAAGTTGCTCGTATTCATCTTTTGAGGCTGCATAATTTAGTATTATTAATAATAATTATCAATCATTTTTTTATGGCCCACACCAAGATAAGGCGGACGTATACAAGGCAAATTCTATTGGTGTGGGCCTTAGAGTTGCTGGGACAAACGTGAACCAGTGATCTAAAGGCAAAATACAACTAATTAGCGACTTTGAGAAAAAAATATTCACTTCAGAGCATACCTTATATTGTACTGCACAAAAAAGTAAATGGCAAGCTCATTGCCTGATCGGTAGAAGTCGATGTCTCAAGATTAGAAAGCTGGGTGGGCGTGGCACATACATAAATTTGGTTTTGAATATTTGTTAAATATTTTGGACATATATAAATGCACCCAACGCGATCTGCATTTAAGCTATTATTTGCAAAACTAGCTAAAAAATCACTTTACCACACTTCATTATACTCGATACCGAAAGTAAAGAGTATATTGGTTTTGTGCAATGTCCGTCATGGTGTCTGTCCGTCTGTCCGTCTGTCCGTCCGTATGTATGCAAGTTTTTTCCACACCCTTCAAGCTAGAGACTTGAAACTTTTCAATTATCTTAATCTATGGCATAGTAAATTAAAGTGTCAAGATGGGGGCTCTACGATAACTGGGGGGCTGGCAAATCGATAAATTCGATAACTCAAAACCGATAAATCCACATATTTCGCACATCCTGACAGCTACAACTACCAAATTTGGTAAGAAGATAGCTACTAGCAACTCCCAAAAACTGCATCAACAATTTTGGAGCCACCCCCCCGAATATTATAGTCAAAAAAGCCAATATCTCCAACAGTTTTTGAGCTTTAGCCATCAAATTTGGTGCCAAGATAGGTGATGATGACCCCCCAAAAACTGCATCGAAAGTTTGGATGCCACGCCTTCCGATACCGCCCTAGCCGCCCCCTTCCACCGCAACGCTTCATCAAAAACGGGAATGCGTGTATCTTCCAGAGTTGTGAAGCTAGAGCCACCAAATTTGGTAGGAAGATAGCTGGCAACGACCCCCAAAATATCTTCATCAAAGTTTTGGAGCCACGCCTACCCATTTCGCCCCCCTTTCCCACCTTTTACAAACATTTAGCTAGAGTCACCAAATTTGATATGAAGATAGCAATTGACATTCCTCACAGATCTGCATCAAAACTTTGGATGCCACGCCCACCCATACCACCCCAGGCCCCTTTTCCACACGTCTTACAATTTTCGAGCTAGAGTCACCAAATTTGGTATAAAGATAGCAATTGACATTCCACACAGATCTGCATCAAAACTTTGGATGCCACGCCCACCTATACCTTCCCCAGCCCCCCTTGCCGCACTTTGTATGAAGATAGCTATTGACATTTCACAAAGCTCTGCAGTAAAAATTTGGATGCCACACCCACCCATACCGCCCCCAGCCCCTCTTACCCAACCTTTTACAAACTTCGAGCTAATGTCACAAAATTTGGTATGAAGATAGCAATTTACATTTCACAAAGATCTGCAGTACAAATTTGGATGCCACACGCACCCATACCACCCCAGCCCCCTTTCCAGAGCTCTTACAAACTTTGGGCTAGAGTCACCAAATTTTGAAGGAAGATAATTGGTGGCATCCTCATCTGCATCGGAGTATCTTTAAGGCAGCGTACACCCCTGCGCAGTCCGTACCATTTTGCAATCAGGCCTCTTTTACTGCTTTTAATACTAGTATCGAGTATGCCACAGTCGGTTGCGTCCGACTGCAACGTTTCCACTTGTTTTACTTTGCGTTTTGCACCCGATTAAAGTCTCAACACGTGTAGCATGCGGCGCTAACGTGCGTGGAGATTATACTTTATTAATTAATCGGTCAGCAAAAAAGGCAAAATGAAGTAACGTGGCACTTATATAGGCAAACCCTTCACGAAGAAAAGCTTAAAGACAAGGCCAGAAACATTGTTGCGAACGAAGCTAGAATGTTGAGGTCCAAAGCTTGTTTGTTTGTTTGTTTCAGTAGTAGGTGAATGGCGGTTCTACCCCAGGAAGTAGCTGTCACTGTAATTGCCCCCAATCATAATTTATGACCCCATTATGTAATATGATCCCCTTTTTTTTGACACTTTTATGACCCCCAATACTTAAATTTATGACCATTTTTTGACACTTTTATTACCCCCCAATACTATAATTTATGACCCTTTTTTCCCATGATCGTGCCCCGCTTTAATTAGACTAGGTATTAAGGAGAAAGGCATGACATTCCTAAGCCGCATTGTTATGGTTGCGAGAATCAGTGATCATAGAAACTGGTGTTAAGTGTACATCTGTTTGCACGTGCGTTGTCTTTTGCCCCCTGCAAGCAAGCCACGACATGCATTGTTATTGTCAAGAGCAACATCAACAATAGAATCCTTGAGAATCAGTAATCATAGGATCGGGTGTCAAGTGTGCTGCTGTTTTAAGTGCGTTGCCTTGAACACGTGCAAGCAAGCCACAACATACATTGTTTTTTATCAACAACAACAACAACAACTACATCCATGTTGGCTTGTGAGCAAGGGATCTGGTGTGTGAAGATCAGTGTTAACACGTTCAGTTTTGGCTATGTAACCAATTTGTATTAGAGTCAAGTGTGCCCCTGTTTGACAAGCAAGCCATAAACATTGACCTTTATGGTTGTGATAATGACAGGATCAGTTTTAGCTATTTAACCATTTAGTGCTAGAGTCAAGTGTGCTTCAGTTTTAAATACGGTGCATTGTTATAGCAACAACAAAAACAACGTTCGTGGGCGGTTATGTGTGCAAGGATGGGAATTTTCTTTCACAGCAGCAGCAGCAGCAGCAGCAAGCTCAACGTATTGTTTTTAAAGAAGAGTATTGATACTTGTACATATAGATTATAAAGAGTTAGAGGGAAAAAGTGATAGAGGGCGAAGGTGTAAGAGGGGGAGTGTTAGAGGGAGAAGGTGTAAGAGGGGGAAAGGATAGAGGGGGAAAGTGTTAGAGGGAGAAGGTGTTAGAGGAGGAAAGAGTTAGAGGGGGATAGTGTTAGAAGGATACTGTGTGCAAGAAAGTGTTAGAGGGAGGAAGACTTAGAGACAAGTTTGTGCATGCTTGAAGTGCGCTAGTCAAAGGTCAAGTACATTAGTTGGCTAATGTGTTATAGGTCCGTGAGGTTCAGTGAGCAAAGTACATTGCCTATGAAACTATTAAATGCTAGAGTGAAGTGTGCACAGGTTTCTTAGCTACAAGTTAGTAGATAAGAGAGAGAGAGAGTCAACTGTGAGCAGCCCCCCCGAATATTATAGTCAAAAAAGCCAATATCTCCAACAGTTTTTGAGCTTTAGCCATCAAATTTGGTGCCAAGATAGGTGATGATGACCCCCCAAAAACTGCATCGAAAGTTTGGATGCCACGCCTTCCGATACCGCCCTAGCCGCCCCCTTCCACCGCAACGCTTCATCAAAAACGGGAATGCGTGTATCTTCCAGAGTTGTGAAGCTAGAGCCACCAAATTTGGTAGGAAGATAGCTGGCAACGACCCCCAAAATATCTTCATCAAAGTTTTGGAGCCACGCCTACCCATTTCGCCCCCCTTTCCCACCTTTTACAAACATTTAGCTAGAGTCACCAAATTTGATATGAAGATAGCAATTGACATTCCTCACAGATCTGCATCAAAACTTTGGATGCCACGCCCACCCATACCACCCCAGGCCCCTTTTCCACACGTCTTACAATTTTCGAGCTAGAGTCACCAAATTTGGTATAAAGATAGCAATTGACATTCCACACAGATCTGCATCAAAACTTTGGATGCCACGCCCACCTATACCTTCCCCAGCCCCCCTTGCCGCACTTTGTATGAAGATAGCTATTGACATTTCACAAAGCTCTGCAGTAAAAATTTGGATGCCACACCCACCCATACCGCCCCCAGCCCCTCTTACCCAACCTTTTACAAACTTCGAGCTAATGTCACAAAATTTGGTATGAAGATAGCAATTTACATTTCACAAAGATCTGCAGTACAAATTTGGATGCCACACCCACCCATACCACCCCAGCCCCCTTTCCAGAGCTCTTACAAACTTTGGGCTAGAGTCACCAAATTTTGAAGGAAGATAATTGGTGGCATCCTCATCTGCATCGGAGAATCTTTAAGGCAGCGTACACCCCTGCGCAGTCCGTACCATTGTGCAATCAGGCCTCTTTTACTGCTTTTAATACTAGTATCGAGTATGCCACAGACGGTTGCGTCCGACTGCAACGTTTCCACTTGTTTTACTTTGCGTTTTGCACCCGATTAAAGTCTCAACACGTGTAGCATGCGGCGCTAACGTGCGTGGAGATTATACTTTATTAATTAATCGGTCAGCAAAAAAGGCAAAATGAAGTAACGTGGCACTTATATAGGCAAACCCTTCACGAAGAAAAGCTTAAAGACAAGGCCAGAAACATTGTTGCGAACGAAGCTAGAATGTTGAGGTCCAAAGCTTGTTTGTTTGTTTGTTTCAGTAGTAGGTGAATGGCGGTTCTACCCCAGGAAGTAGCTGTCACTTTAATTGCCCCCAATCATAATTTATGACCCCATTATGTAATATGATCCCCTTTTTTTTGACACTTTTATGACCCCCAATACTTAAATTTATGACCATTTTTTGACACTTTTATTACCCCCCAATACTATAATTTATGACCCTTTTTTCCCATGATCGTGCCCCGCTTTAATTAGACTAGGTATTAAGGAGAAAGGCATGACATTCCTAAGCCGCATTGTTATGGTTGCGAGAATCAGTGATCATAGAAACTGGTGTTAAGTGTACATCTGTTTGCACGTGCGTTGTCTTTTGCCCCCTGCAAGCAAGCCACGACATGCATTGTTATTGTCAAGAGCAACATCAACAATAGAATCCTTGAGAATCAGTGATCATAGGATCGGGTGTCAAGTGTGCTGCTGTTTTAAGTGCGTTGCCTTGAACACGTGCAAGCAAGCCACAACATACATTGTTTTTTATCAACAACAACAACAACAACTACATCCATGTTGGCTTGTGAGCAAGGGATCTGGTGTGTGAAGATCAGTGTTAACACGTTCAGTTTTGGCTATGTAACCAATTTGTATTAGAGTCAAGTGTGCCCCTGTTTGACAAGCAAGCCATAAACATTGACCTTTATGGTTGTGATAATGACAGGATCAGTTTTAGCTATTTAACCATTTAGTGCTAGAGTCAAGTGTGCTTCAGTTTTAAATACGGTGCATTGTTATAGCAACAACAAAAACAACGTTCGTGGGCGGTTATGTGTGCGAGGATGGAAATTTTCTTTCACAGCAGCAGCAGCAGCAGCAGCAAGCTCAACGTATTGTTTTTAAAGAAGAGTATTGATACTTGTACATATAGATTATAAAGAGTTAGAGGGAAAAAGTGATAGAGGGCGAAGGTGTAAGAGGTGGAGTGTTAGAGGGAGAAGGTGTAAGAGGGGGAAAGGATAGAGGGGGAAAGTGTTAGAGGGAGAAGGTGTTAGAGGAGGAAAGAGTTAGAGGGGGATAGTGTTAGAAGGATACTGTGTGCAAGAAAGTGTTAGAGGGAGGAAGACTTAGAGACAAGTTTGTGCATGCTTGAAGTGCGCTAGTCAAAGGTCAAGTACATTAGTTGGCTAATGTGTTATAGGTATCACCGTCCGCGAGGTTCAGTGAGCAAAGTACATTGCCTATGAAACTATTAAATGCTAGAGTGAAGTGTGCACAGGTTTCTTAGCTACAAGTTAGTAGATAAGAGAGAGAGAGAGTCAACTGTGAGCAGATTTCTTAGATACGAATATGTAGATATGAGAGAGTCGAGAGGGCGGCTGTTTGACGTGCGTTGCCTTGCACACCTGCAGGCAAAACATAAACAATGAATGTTTGTGAAAACCAGTGATCAAAGAATAAAAGGATTGAGAAAAGATTGTGCTGGTTTGAAGTACACTAGTCAAAGGGCAGTACTTTCGTAGGCCGCATTGCTATGATCAAAAACAACACCAACAACAACAAGAACAACAACATTCGTGAGTGTTATGTAAGCAAGGGATGGGACTTTTTTCGCAGCAGCAGCAGCAAGATCCACACAAGAGTATTGAGACTTGCAGATTTAGTTTGAAATATTATAGGGGGAAGTTGTAAGAGGAGGGAAGTGTTAGAGGGAGAAAGAGAGAGTTAGTATTAGAGAGAGTAAGTGTTAGAGGGGGAAAGTGTTATAGGGGAAACTGATCCTGCTTGTATTATTATATTAAAACACGCTCCCTTATGCGATTCTATACACGAGCGTCTATGAAATGCAGGTGGTATGTTAATTGATTGTCCCTCCTTCTAACGCACACCCAACTTATTCGCTACTTACGTTTCTAACCTTTATTTGCATATATCTGTTTTGATTATTGTACTGACTTCTATTACTTTTATAGAGCTAGTTAGTATAACTTTTTAATAAACCAATGAACATTTTTTAGATTGGTGTACTTTGTTAACAAACTATCAAATTATGTTTTTCTTATGGGTATGTTTTAATTTTATTTAATATCTTTTTTTTTAGGTTTTCTAGATTTTTGCAGTATGTTAAATTTGAGATTTTTATTAAGCTTGTTCCGTTGATGGATTTAGCAAACACAAACACCGAACATTAAGATTAATGACATATAGTTATAGCCGGTAGAACACAAAAGTCATACTCCATGATTTTGTTGCGGCTTTATAAAAAGCTTTTTTAATTTAATATTATAAGCCTTAGTTCTAGTACTCACTTGAAAGCTTAACGAAGTTCGTGTAGCTGGTATAATAAATCATGTTTTAACAAAGTAATTTTGATCTTAATATTTATACTTCATCGTTTATTGAGATTATTGTTATTATTATTTATTTTAATCCCCATATATTGGATTCCGTTCTATCTCAGTAATAATTTATTTTGCTTATACATTCTTTAAATTCCTTAAGGTAATCTTTTAGGCTTATCAAATAATCTTTTCCTTAACTTTGCCTCTGCTCGCTTTAAGATTTTCATCATATGACACTTTTCATATTTAAGATATCCGTCAAACTATTTCCTATACTCAACTAAAATTATTTCATCAAACTCATATATCAAATCAATTTCTAAAATAAAGAAAATGAAAACAGTTAGATGTTCTTAGCAGCTTGATTTTTTTTTTTATAAACGGGTTTTACCAACTCTTTCTCAGTATGCTACCTACGATAAAAATGTATAAAGAATGTGTTTTGTACTCATTTACTGACTTCAAAAATTCTTCTATTGACGTTGTATGATACCCTATCTTAATTTGTGTTTCTTGGTCCATTTTCCTTTGCATATAATACGGCAGAGAGTAAGATTTAAAAGTAGTATGTCATTCCATTCTAGTAATATTTGGACATTGTTTTTATTATTTAATTTTTAATTTTATTCTTTTATGTTATTTGACTTTATATATTGCCTTTAAATTAAGGGTTTTGCCTCTCAATTTTTGAACCGAGACATAGTATTTTTTTTTCTGTGCTGCATAAACGAAAGCATGCTTGATCCCAGATATGTTTATTCTTAATCAATATTTATATCAACACCGAAGGCTTTCAAGTACTATATGTCTGTCTCCATATTTTATCAGCTTTTAGGTATTGAGATTAAATTTTGCTCAGAATCTAATCGCTGACTTAAGCACATGAGTGTTACAACTTTCACACTTAAGGAGCATCAGATCTTTTCGTTTCAAAGTGTTTACTATTTGACGCTTTTAATAAAAATTTGCTTGCCTGAGCTAGGTAGGTTACACAGTTAAAACAATTAGTGGAAAGACGGAACTGTCTTATAGAATTTCTTCAACATTATTAGTTGGTTCTTTCCCTTTCGCTTTTTATCACGCACTTTGAGATTATAATATTACTTAATGCAATGTGCTCTATGTTCCTGATTGTTTGCTGATTATGGTTGTTAATTATTATTTTGTTTATTTATTTCTTTTGCATCTCATATAGTAGTTTAACCTTATGTTTCTTTTTTTCGCTTCACTTTTATACTTACTTTAACAATTTATGATATGTTTCCTACAATTTATATTCAATCGCCCTTTATTTGACAAAAACTGGGCTGCTAAAAACGGAAGCCAATTAATCTAAAAAACTGATGGAAGGGAATAGTTGTGATTATTAACACGCTTATATTAGCTTCACTTGTATGTTTGTTTGCATGTATGTAACTCTCCTTTGGACTAAAAGCAAGTGGCTTATTGCTGTCAATATATCCCACTACCTCAAGTTCGTTCGTTGGCCGAGCGGTCTAAGTCGCGGGTCTTCGCGCCCGGACTTACCGATCGTGGATTCTATTCCCGTCCACGGCCGAAAAAAAATTTTTTTAACTCTCCTTTGGACTAAAAGCAAGTGGCTTATTACTGTCAGTATATCCCAATACCTCAAGTTCGTTCGTTGGCCGAGCGGTCTAAGGCGCCGGCCTTCGCTCCCGGACTCACCGATCGTGGGTTCTAATCCCGTCTACAGCCGAATAAAAATAATTTTTTTTTTTAAATCTGCACCATGTTCATGTTCACTAGAACTTACAAATTTTTTTTTTTCAATAATTAATAGAACTAAAAATTAAAAAATAAATATAGTTTAAAAAAACTAAAAAACACGCTTTTATAATACATCGAACTAAAAAGTGAAAAATAAATATAGTTTAAAAACTAAAAAACACGCTTTTAGAGCATATCAAACTAAAAAGTTAAAAATAATTTTTCAAATAAGCTTAAAACAATAAAAAAATGATAAATACTAGCATTATTGTAAAAAAAAAAATGTGAGCGCTTTGTCCATATTTCTCGTACATCGAGCGCCCAACGCTCTTTTTACAATAATGCTAGTATTTATCATTTATTATAGTTTTAAGCTTATTTGAAAAATTATTTTTTACTTTTTAGTTTGATATGCTCTAAAAGCGTGTTTTTTAGTTGTTTAAACTATATTTATTTTTCATTTAAAAATAAAAGTAGGCTGTTATACGGGTACACAACATATTTACTTATATTAAATTAAAAGTACTGTCACTGTTTACGGCAGCCTGGCATCCTAAAAAGACTCAATCGCTCACCATCATCACTTGACACCCCACCCTCCCACACTACGAAGCGATCCTCACCTGGACCATCACTCGTATACACATAATTAACTTTTACCTGGATAATGTACGGTTTGCGTGTAGGCGCCTTATTTGAATAGTATTTCACTGTTCTATCTGTACCGATTTTGGATCCCCTGATTTATATTATTTCCAGCTACTTTCCAAGGCTCACACCTTAAACTTTTAACACACCAGCCTACAAAACATATAATTTGGATATAAATTATTATATAAATAATTAGACAACGACTATCAAGCACCAAGAGCTATTAAAAAAATTTATAAAGTATTCGGAGGAAATTTGATCGAACAATGTAACACCCAAAATATTTATTATGGTTTACATTAAATCGTGAAGTCACAGTCGAGTCTACTACGTACTTCACATTTTTCCATGAGTTGTTCCCATCTAAAACCCCTATCAATTTATCCGTATTTTCTTATTATTATTTTTTCAACCAAGTAAGTGCGTACCTGTTTTTTCAATTTTATCTTTCTAGAAAATGTCTTTAAGTTCGGTAGCCGCACAGTCATTCAATATGTATGTTATAGGGATTTTGCATTGTATTTCTATTATTGTACATTTTAAGTTTTCCGGTTTGGTGAGTAGCTCTTCTCAATTTAGTATTATGTTTGCTGATACACACATAATAATTTACTTAGATTTTTATCTGACTAATAAAAATGTCTTAAAATCTTTTAAAATTTTAAGGATTTACTTTTATGTATGGAATTTTAGCTGTCCTATTATATCGCTGATTGTTCTAACTAAACAATTGATTGAACACTACCTCCATAATGTCTTTTAAACGTATCTTTGATGAGTTTTCGATAATAACTTCTCATTAATTTTTTTATATCGTACTCGAGTCACGTTAATATAGCAGGGTACGTAAAAATTAGCACGCAAACAAGGTTGAGGGCAGAGACACTCCTAAAAGGCTTTGAGCCGAAGTGTGACGTAGAAAAAGGTACAATTAGGTAGGAGCTAACGAACAGCGAGAGTCTTTAGAGGGAAGCGAGCTGAACGAAGACATCTGATCTCAGACCAGACAAATGTTTATCGGCAGAAAGAATCCTCCTTTCACATGATAGCAGTATGCGTAGCAAGGAACAAATTTTATTGTCTTAGAACAACATATCAACCGTATTAAAGGCTAAGAAACCCTCAACTCATCATAAATACTTGTTCTCGAACAGTTTCCATATTCGGTGGAAAAGTCATAGAACTAGAAAGGGGGCACAACAGACCTCGCAACTACCAAATCATTCATCGACGATTAAGGTTTACACAGGCAGGAGATATATTATTCTATTATTGATTCCCCTTTATATTAGATTTTTTTTTATTAAAAAAGAACATTTCAATAAAGTTGTTACTATTTTACTGATTTGATTTTTTATTAATTTTTTATTACCTTGTCGGAAATTTAATTTCCGTTTTTATACCCTTAACCCATAAAATGGGTAAATAAGGGTATAATGGTTTTGTGCAAAAGTATGTAACAGGCAGAAGGAAGCATCTCCGACCCTATAAAGTGTATATATTCTTGATCAGCATCAACAGCCGAGACGATATAGCCATGTCCGTCTGTCCGTCTGTCTGTCCGTCTGTATGAACGCGTGGATCTCAGAGACTACAAGAGCTAGAGACTTCTGATTTTGTATTTAAGTTCTCCTATACCATGAGCAGAACAAGTTTGCTTCAAATTATCGATAACTATTCTGGTTTCCCATATACACATAATATCGATAACAATAAAATACCAAAAATGAGGGTTGAAGTAATGGATAATGATAGAACTTTTCTGAAAATTTCGTCCAAATCGGTTGAGAAACACCGGAGATATTGAACTTAATCGATGGAAGCTAAGCCAGTATACCAAAGTCTTATATAAATTAAATATATTTATTGCAACTGGGTTCAGGGTATCTTCTAGTCGGGCTCTCCCGACTAGAGCCTTCTTACGTGTTTTCTTTACAAAGTAGTGTACATCTGCCAGCAATGTCAATTTGACATAGCATAGTAAAAAATAGCAGCTCCCTGTTTTAAACAGTTAAACAACAACCAGTTTCTAAAACCGAAAAAAAATGTGTTTTTAACAGCAAAACTGCCACTAGTTCTATGTATTTTGGGCTTACCTCTTTTCAAGGTTATTGTGTGAGTTCTAGAATTGGAGTTGAAAGACAAAATATTTGCCTGGACACGTTAGATGGCCACCGCTGCCTCACTATGCAAGGATTACTTTACAGCGTACTCTTAAGTCCCGGTTTTTATCGACACGATTGTGTACTTGTTTTTTCATTTAAATGTTAAATTAAAGTTATGGTACGAAACGCAGCTGTATTGCGTCAGTACTTTCTTTGGCTTTTAGTAAAAAAAAAATAATAATAAAAAATATTAAAAGCACTCTTTAAAAAAAAAATTCGGTTCTAAGAAATTAAAAAAAAATTACAAATTGAAAAGAAATAAACGGAAATTAAATTTCCGACAAGATAATAAAAAATTAATAAAAAATCAAGTCAGTAAAATAGTAACAACTTTATTGAAATGTTCTTTTTTAATAAAAACAAGTGGAAACGTTGCAGTCGGACGCAACCGACTGCGGTATACTCGATAACAGTATTAAAAATTTTGATGCCCATCCATGTGGGATGTCAATTGCTATCTTCATACCAAATTTGGTGACTCTAGCTCGAAGTTTGTATAAAGTGGGGAAAGGGGGGGCTGGGGGCGGTATGGGTGGAATTGCATCCAAATTTTTGATGCAGATCTTTCTGGAATGTCAATTGCTATCTTCATAACAAATTTGGTGACTCTACCTCAAAGTTTGTAAAAGTGGGGAAAGGGGGGCTGGGGGCGGTATGGTTGGGCGTGGCATTCAAATTTTTGGTGCAGATCTATGTATGTGGGATGTCAATTGCTATCTTCATACCAAATTTGGTGACTCTAGCTCGAAGTTTGTATAAAGTTAGGAAAGGGGAGCTGGGGGCGGTATGGTTGGGCGTGGCATCCAAATTTTTGCTGCAGATCCTTGTGGAATGTCAAATGCTACCTTCATACCAAATTTGGTGACTCTAGCTCAAAGTTTGTATAAAGTGGGGAAAGGGGGGCTGGGGCGGTATGGTTGGGCGTGGCATCCAAATTTTTGCTGCAGATCCTTGTGGAATGTCAAATGCTTCCTTCATACCAAATTTGGTGACTCTAGCTCAAAGTTTGTATAAGGTGGGGTGAGGGGGGCTATGGGGCTGGGGGCGGTATGGTTGGGCGTGGCATCCAAATTTTTGCTGCAGATCCTTGTGGAATGTCAAATGCTACCTTCATACCAATTTTGGTGACTCTAGCTCGAAGCATGTAAAAGGTGGTGACAGTGGGGCTATGGGGCTTGGGGCGGTATGGGTGGGCGTGGCATTCAAGTTTTTGCTGCTGATCCATGTGGGATGTCAATTGCTCTCTTCATACCAAATTTGGTGACTCTAGCTCGAAGTTTGTATAAAGTGGGGAAAGGGGGGCTATGGGGCTGGGGGCGGTATGTTTGGGCGTGGCATCCAAATTTTTGCTGCACATCCTTGTGGAATGTCAAATGCTACCTTCATACCAAATTTGGTGACTCTAGCTCAAAGTTTGTATAAGGTGGTGAAAGGGGGGCGGAATGGATGGGCTAGGCTCCAAAACTTTGATGCAGTTCTTTTGGGGTTCGTAACCAGCTATCTTCCTACCAAATTTGGTGGCTCTAGCTCCACTACTCTGGAAGATACACGCATTCCCGTTTTTTACGAAGCTTTGGGGCATCTGGGGGCGGCTAGGGCGGTATTGGTGGGCGTGGCATCCAAACTTTTAGTGCAGTTGTTGGGGGGTCATCATCAGCTAAATTGGCATTTGGTGGCTCTAGCTCAAAAACTGTGGGAGTTATAAGCTTTTTTGACTTTAAAATGCGGGGGGCCTGGGGGTGGAATGGGGGGGCGTGGCTCCAAAATTTTTGATGCAGTTTTTTGGAGGTTGCTAGTAGCTATCTTTTTACCAAATTTGGTAGTTCTAGCTGTTAGGGTGTGTGAAATATGCGGATTTATCGGTTTGGAGTTATCGAATTTATCGATTTGCCAGCCCCCCAGTTATCGTAGAACCCCAATCTTGACACTTTAATTTACCATCCCATAGATAAAGAGAATTGGAAAGTTTCAAGTTCCTAGCTTGAAGGGTGTGGAAAAAACTTGCACACATACGGACGGACAGACGGACAGACACCATGACGGACATTGCAGAAAACCAATATACTCTTTACCTTCGGTATCGAGAATAAAAATCAAATATCAAGGGGAATAATGCCTGTGTAAACCTTAATCGTCGATGAATGATTTGGTAGCTGCGAGGTCTGTTGTGCCCCCTTTCTAGTTCTATGACTCTTCCACCGGATATGGAAACTGTACGAGATCAAGTATTTATGATGAGTTGAGGGTTTCTTAGCCTTTAATGCGGTTGATATGTTGGTCTAAGACAATAAAATTTGTTCCTTGCTACGCATACTGCTATCATGTGAAAGGAGGATTCTTTCTCCCGATAAACATTTGTCTTGTCTGAGATCAGATGTCTTCGTTCAGCTCGCTTCCCTCTAAAGACTCTCGCTGTTCGTTAGCTCCTACCTAATTGTACCTTTTTCTACGTCACACTTCGGCTCAAAGCCTTTTAGGAGTGTCTCTGCCCTCAACCTTGTTTGCGTGCTAATTTTTACGTACCCTGCTATATTAACGTGACTCGAGTACGATATAAAAAAATTAATGAGAAGTTATTATCGAAAACTCAATCAAAGATACGTTTAAAAGACATTATGGAGGTAGTGTTCAATCAATTGTTTAGTTAGAACAATCAGCGATATAATAGGACAGCTAAAATTCCATACATAAAAGTAAATCCTTAAAATTTTAAAAGATTTTAAGACATTTTTATTAGTCAGATAAAAATCTAAGTAAATTATTATGTGTGTATCAGCAAACATAATACTAAATTGAGAAGAGCTACTCACCAAACCGGAAAACTTAAAATGTACAATAATAGAAATACAATGCTAAACCCCTATAACATACATATTGAATGACTGTGGGGCTACCGAACTTAAATACATTTTCTAGAAAGATAAAATTGAAACAAGTGGAAACGTTGCAGTCGGACGCAACCGACTGCGGTATACTCGATACCAGTATTAAAAATTTTGATGCCCATCCATGTGGGATGTCAATTGCTATCTTCATACCAAATTTGGTGACTCTAGCTCGAAGTTTGTATAAAGTGGGGAAAGGGGGGCTGGGGGCGGTATGGTTGGGCGTGGCATCCAAATTTTGCTGCAGATCCTTGTGGAATGTCAAATGCTACCTTCATACCAAATTTGTTGACTCTAGCTCAAAGTTTGTTTAAGGTGGGGAAAGGGGGGCTTTGGGGCTGGGGGCGATATGGTTGGGCGTGGCATCCAAACTTTTGCTGCAGATCCTTGTGGAATGTCAAATGCTACCTTCATACCAAATTTGGTGACTCTAGCTCAAAGTTTGTATAAAATGGGGAAAGGGGGGCTGGGGGCGGTATGGTTGGGCGTGGCATCCAAATTTTTTCTGCAGATCCTTGTGGAATGTCAAATGCTACCTTCATACCAAATTTGTTGACTCTAGCTCAAAGTTTGTATAAGGTGGGGAAAGGGGGGCTTTGGGGCTGGGGGCGGTATGGTTGGGCGTGGCATCCAAATTTTTGCTGCAGATCCTTGTGGAATGTCAAATGCTACCTTCATACCAAATTTGGTGACTCTAGTTCGAAGCATGTAAAAGGTGGTGACAGGGGGGCTATGGGGCTTGGGGCGGTATGGGTGGGCGTGGCATTCAAATTTTTGCTGCCGATCCATGTGGGATGTCAATTGCTACCTTCATACCAAATTTGGTGACTCTAGCTCGAAGTTTGTATAAAGTGTGGAAAGGGTGGCTGGGGGCGGTATGGTTGGACGTGGCATCCTAATTTTTGCTGCAGATCCTTGTGGAATGTCAAATGCTACCTTCATACCAAATTTGGTGACTCTAGCTCAAAGTTTGTATAAGGTGGGGAAAGGGGGGCGGAATGGTTGGGCTAGGCTTAAAAACGTTGATGCAGATTGTTGGGGGTCGTTGCCAGCTATCTTCCTACCAAATTTGGTGGCTCTAGCTCCACTACTCTGGAATATACACGCATTCCTGTTTTTGACGAAGCGTTGGGGCAGATGGGGGTGGCTAGGGCGGTATTGGTAGGCGTGGCATCCAAACTTTTGATGCAGTTTTTGGGGGTCATCATCATCTATCTTGGCACCAAATTTGGTGACTCTAGCTAAAAAACTGTGGGAGATATAGGCTTTTCTGATTTCTAAATGCGGGGGGGGCTGGGGCGAGATGGGTGGGCGTGGCTCCAAAACTTGGATGCAGTTCTTTTGGTGTCGTTACCAGCTATCTTTCTACCAAATTTGGTGGCTCTAGCTCCACTACTCTGGAAGATACACGCATTCCCGTTTTTTACGAAGCGTTGGGGCATCTGGGGGCGGCTAGGGCGGTATTGGTGGGCGTGGCATCCAAACTTTTGGTGCAGTTTTTGGGGGGTCATCATCAGCTAAATTGGCACCGAATTTGGTGGCTCTAGCTCAAAAACTGTGGGAGATATAGGCTTTTTTGACTTTAAAATGCGGGGGGTCTGGGGGCGGAATGGGGGGGCGTGGCTCCAAAATTTTTGATGCAGTTTTTTGGGGGTTGCTAGTAGCTATCTTCTTACCAAATTTGGTAGTTCTAGCTGTAAGGGTGTGTGAAATATGCGGATTTATCGTTTTTGATTTATCGAATTTATCGATTTGCCAGCCCCCCAGTTATCGTTGAACCCCAATCTTGACACTTTAATATACTATCCCATAGATAAAGAGAATTGGAAAGTTTCAAGTCTCTAGCTTGAAGGGTGTGGAAAAAACTTGCACACATACGGACGGACAGACGGACAGACGGACAGACACCATGACGGACATTGCACAAAACCAATATACTCTTTACCTTCGGTATCGAGTATAAAAACAGGTACGCACTTACTTGGTTGAAAAAATAATAATAAGAAAAAACGGATAAATTGATAGGGGTTTTAGATGGGAACAACTCATGGAAAAATGTGAAGTACGTAGTAGACTCGACTGTGACTTCACGATTTAATGTAAACCATAATAAATATTTTGGGTGTTACATTGTTCGATCAAATTTCCTCCGAATACTTTATAAATTTTTTTAATAGCTCTTGGTGCTTGATAGTCGTTGTCTATTTATTTATATAATAATTTATATCCAAATTATATGTTTTGTGGGCTGGTGTGTTAAAATTTTAAGGTGTGAGCCTTGGAAAGTAGCTGGAAATAATATAAATCAGGGGATCCAAAATCGGTACAGATAGAACAGTGAAATACTATTCAAATAAGGCGCCTACACGCAAACCGTACATTATCTAGGTAAAAGTTAATTATGTGTATACGAGTGATGGTCCAGGTGAGGATCGCTTCGTAGTATGGGAGGGTGGGGTGTCAAGTGATGATGGTGAGCGATTGAGTCTTTTTAGGATGCCAGGCTGCCGTAAACAGTGACAGTACTTTTAATTTAATATAAGTAAATATGTTGTGTACCCGTATAACAGCCTACTTTTATTTTTAAATGAAAAATAATCACAACTATTCCCTTCCATCAGTTTTATAGATTAATTGGCTTCCGTTTTTAACAGCCCAGTTTTTGTCAAATAAAGGGCGATTGAATATAAGTTGTAGGACACATATGATAAATTATTAAAGTAAGTATAAAAGTGAAGCGAAAAAAAGAAACATAAGGTAAAACTACTATATGAGATGCAAAAGAAATAAATAAACAAAATAATAATTAACAACAATAATCAGCAATCAATCAGGAACATAGAGCACATTGCATAAAGTAATATTATAATCTCAAAGTGCGTGATAAAAAGCGAAAGGGAAAGAACCAACTAATAATGTTGAAGAAATTCTATAAGACAGTTCCGTCTTTCCACTAATTGTTTTAACTGTGTAACCTACCTAGCTCAGGCAAGCAAATTGTTATTAAAAGCGTCAAATAGTAAACACTTTGAAACGAAAAGATCTGATGCTCCTTAAGTGTGAAAGTTGTAACACTCATGTGCTTAAGTCAGCGATTAGATTCTGAGCAAAATTTAATCTCAATACCTAAAAGCTGATAAAATATGGAGACAGACATATAGTACTTGAAAGCCTTCGGTGTTGATATAAATATTGATTAAGAATAAACATATCTGGGATCAAGCATGCTTTCGTTTATGCAGCACAGAAAAAAAAAATACTATGTCTCGGTTCAAAAATTGAGAGGCAAAACCCTTAAATTTAAAGGCAATATATAAAGTCAAATAACATAAAAGAATAAAATTAAAAATTAAATAATAAAAACAATGTCCAAATATTACTAGAATGGAATGACATACTACTTTTAAATCTTACTCTCTGCCGTATTATATGCAAAGGAAAATGGACCAAGAAACACAAATTAAGATAGGGTATCATACAACGTCAATAGAAGAATTTTTGAAGTCAGTAAATGAGTACAAAACACATTCTTTATACATTTTTATCGTAGGTAGCATACTGAGAAAGAGTTGGTAAGACCCGTTTATAAAAAAAAAAAATCAAGCTGCTAAGAACATCTAACTGTTTTCATTTTCTTTATTTTAGAAATTGATTTGATATATGAGTTTGATGAAATAATTTTAGTTGAGTATAGGAAATAGTTTGACGGATATCTTAAATATGAAAAGTGTCATATGAAGAAAACTTAAAGCGAGCAGAGGGAAAGTTAAGGAAAAGATTATTTGATAAGCCTAAAAGATTACCTTAAGGAATTTAAAGAATGTATAAGCAAAATAAATTATTACTGAGATAGAACGGAATCCAATACATGGGGATTAAAATAAATAATAATAACAATAATCTCAATAAACGATGAAGTATAAATATTAAGATCAAAATTACTTTGTTAAAACATGATTTATTATACCAGCTACACGAACTTCGTTAAGCTTTCAAGTGAGTACTAGAACTAAGGCTTATAATATTGACTTAAAAAAGCTTTTTATAAAGCCGAAACAAAATCATGGAGTATGACTTTTGTGTTCTACCGGCTATAACTATATGTCATTAATCTTAATGTTCGGTGTTTGTGTTTGCTTAATCCCTCAACGGAACAAGCTTAATATAAATCTCAAATTTAACATACTACAAAAATATATATAAAAAAAAAATTTAATAAAAAAAACATTAATATATATGAAATAAAATTAAAACCTACCCATAAGAAAACAAGTGGAAACGTTGCAGTCGGACGCAACCGACTGCGACATACTCGATACGAGTATTAAAACAGGTAAAAAGAGGCCTGATTGCAAAGGGGTACGGATGGGGCAGGGGTGTACGCTGCCTTAAAGATTCTCCGATGCAGATGGGGATGCCACCAACTATCTTCCTTCCAAATTTGGTGACTCTAGCTGAAAGTTTGTAAGAGCTGTTGAAAGGGGGGCTGGGGGCGGTATGGGTGGGTGTGGCATCTAAATTTTTACTGCAGATCTTTACGAAATGTCAATTGCTATCTTCATACCAAATTTAGTAACTCTAGCTCGAAGTTTCTAAAAGAAGGGGAAAGAGGAGCTTGGGGCGGTATGGGTGGGTGTGGCATCTAAATTTTTACTGCAGATCTTTGTGAAATGTCAATTGCTATCTTCATACCAAATTTGGTGACTCCAGCTCGAAGTTTGTAAAGAGTGGGGAATGGGGGGCTTGGGGCAGTATGGCTGGGCGTGGCATCCAAATTTTTGATGCAGATCTTTGTGGAATGTCAATTGCTATCTTCATACCAAATTTGGTGACTCTAGCTCGAAAATTGTTAAATGTGGGGAAAGGGGGGCTGGGGGCGGTATGGGTGGGCGTGGCATCCAAAGTTTTGATGCAGATCTGTGTGGAAAGTCAATTGCTATCTTCATACCAAATTTGGTGACTCTAGCTCGAAGTTTGTAAAAAGTGGGGAAAGGGGGGCTGGGGGCGGTATGGTTGGGCGTGGCATCCAAATTTTTGCTGCAGATCCTTGTGGAATGTCAAATGCTACCTTCATACCAAATTTGTTGACTCTAGCTCAAAGTTTGTTTAAGGTGGGGAAAGGGGGGCTTTGGGGCTGGGGGCGATATGGTTGGGCGTGGCATCCAAACTTTTGCTGCAGATCCTTGTGGAATGTCAATTGCTATCTTCATACCAAATTGGTGACTCTAGATCAAAGTTTGTAAAGGGTGAGGAAAGGGGGGCTGGGGCCGGTATGGGTGGGCGTGGCATCCAAAGTTTTGATGCAGATCTGTGTGGAATGTCAATTGCTACCTTCATACAAAATTTGGTGATTCTAACTTAAAGATTGTAAAAGGTGTGGAAAGGGGGTGGAAGGGGTGCGCGTGGCTCCAAAACTTTGATGCAGTTTTTTGGGGGTCGTTGCAAGCTATCTTCCTGCCAAATTTGGAGATCTAGCTCCACAACTCTGGAAGATACACGCATTCCCGTTTTTGACGAATCGTTGGGGCATCTGGGGGTGGCTAGGGTGGTATTGGTGGGCGTGGCATCCAAACTTTTGATGCAGTAGGAGATATAAGCTTTTCTGATTTTAAAATGCGGGGGGCTGGGGGTGGAAGGGGTGCGCGTGGCTCCAAAACTTTGATGCAGTTTTTTGGGGGTCGTTGCAAGCTATCTTCCTGCCAAATTTGGAGATCTAGCTCCACAACTCTGGAAGATACACGCAATCTCGTTTTTGACGAAGCGTTTGGGCAGCTGGGGGCGGCTAGGGCGGTATTGATGGGCGTGGCATCCAAACTTTTGATGCAGTTTTTGGGGGGTCATCATCGCCTATCTTGGCACCAAATTTGGTGGCTCTAGCTCAAAAACTGTGAGAGATATAGGCTTTTTTGACTTTAAAAAGTTATACTAACTAGCTCTATAAAAGTAATAGAAGTCAGTACAATAATCAAAACAGATATATGCAAATAAAGGTTAGAAACGTAAGTAGCGAATAAGTTGGGTGTGCGTTAGAAGGAGGGACAATCAATTAACATACCACCTGCATTTCATAGACGCTCGTGTATAGAATCGCATAAGGGAGCGTGTTTTAATATAATAATACAAGCAGGATCAGTTTCCCCTATAACACTTTCCCCCTCTAACACTTACTCTCTCTAATACTAACTCTCTCTTTCTCCCTCTTACACTTCCCTCCTCTTACAACTTCCCCCTATAATATTTCAAACTAAATCTGCAAGTCTCAATACTCTTGTGTGGATCTTGCTGCTGCTGCTGCGATAAAAGTCCCATCCCTTGCTTACATAACACTCACGAATGTTGTTGTTCTTGTTGTTGTTGGTGTTGCTTTTGATCATAGCAATGCGGCCTACGAATGTACTGCCCTTTGACTAGTGTACTTCAAACCAGCACAATCTTTTCTCAATCCTTTTATTCTTTGATCACTGGTTTTCACAAACATTCATTGTTTATGTTTTGCCTGCAGGTGTGCAAGGCAACGCACGTCAAACAGCCGCCCTCTCGACTCTCTCATATCTACATATTCGTATCTAAGAAATCTGCTCACAGTTGACTCTCTCTCTCTCTTATCTACTAACTTGTAGCTAAGAAACCTGTGCACACTTCACTCTAGCATATAATAGTTTCATAGGCAATGTACTTTGCTCACTGAACCTCACGGACCTATAACACATTAGCCAACTAATGTACTTGACCTTTGACTAGCGCACT
>JARNME010000013.1:0-62515 GCA_030179655.1 Scaptomyza flava
ACTGGAAAGCATAATTAGAGTGAAACCTTAGCGTCACAATCATCAAAAACCTTCTCAATACAAAAGAGTCAGTACTTACCTGCTGGCAGATCGGTAAAACAAATTAAATCGCAAAGGGCCCAAGGTGGACTACCTCTGGAGTACACCAGAGGTAACAAAAATAGGTTTAGATCAGACGATTTAAAAACAACGTGTGGGTGTTGGCCACACAAGTACTCCGAAAGACCACACTAGGAGTTGTGATGGCTCTCCTATACAGATTTTTCAGTTATGAAGCCACCCGAGATGAACGAACAGATGCAAATGCCTGAACTACATTCGGGGAAACACCGTCCGTTTGGCATTTTTTCCTGACACCCGTTGGATAACACGTGAAGTGACGTCAAGAAGGTAGTGGTAGTCGTCTACGGCCTAACACAACCGTGTTGATAAGGCGAGATAATGGACTACCTATGTGTTGCCACTTGGAGAATCTATATTTGTTCAAACGACTTTTGGAAATGGAAGAAACTGGATAGACCCCTCTAATTTTTAACGTTGGACTTAGAAAGAATTTTTATGGACTGGAATAATGAAGGGGGTTTTGCCTTATAACTAACGGAAAACCACAGTTAGTCACTCGACAAGTTAAATAGTGTTTACCTGGCACTCCATCTGGACCAGGCAAGTAGCCTGATTTGATAGAGTTAAGGTTCACTAAGGACGTACAATCCGGTAATAACTGGGATATATAATGCAACTATAAAACTCGAGATGTGTACTGATCGGAACTGCTTTCGTATGTATTTAGGTTAAAGCGAGTATGACAAATTTGGGATCACGGGAAACTTGAGTTGTTTAGGATCACTGGGAAAAGTTAGAAATGTTACCAAATATAGCCAGAAAACTATAATTACTTATAGCACGCAAAAATACAACCGTCACAACGCCAAATAGGAAAGATTGATTTGAGTTTCGTCAAAGACTATATTCATCACCTCAAGCTTATTTTTATTAAATGTTTTTATTATCTTAGACCCATTTACACGCTGAAGTTTTTTCATGAAGTTTTTTTTTTCATTCTGTTTAAAACTTTTTCGGAATTCAGGTCGCATTTACACGCTGAAGTTTTTCAGTGAAGTTGTTTCCTTTGAAAATGCAACTCTGGTTTAAATTTATGGTCGATAAACATACACAGTTAACACCAGTTCAATTAATTCTTTCTTCCATAACATTTCTATTAATAATTTATAAGCCACAACAATATATTTACTATTTGCGCTAATATTGGCTTGTGCGATATTTCGTATCAATAACTTTATTTTTCACATCAAACACTGTGCAACTCTGTGTTTACATTCTATCGGAACAAGGCAAAGCAAAATTAGAAGAAAATTCACGACTTAACAAGTAGTGAATTATTGCTTGAATTTTTACACCTCTACTCCCCTTGCCTTCAAACAAAAGATTCAGAGAGAAAATTCACGACAAAACTTCAGCGTGTAAATGGGGTCTTCTTTGTCCAAAATTTCAAAATATTTAAAGCATTCAATCCGGGCTTTTGCTTATTTCGTGGTGTGTTTGAGATAGGTGTTCACTACATGAAAAAAATTTTATATTGATTACTCATGGCTCGATCGATTTGCAAGTGATGATAGTAAATTTTATGTAAGTGACATAGATAACAAGTAAGAAGGCTCTAGTCGGGAGAGCCCGACAATACATAAATTACATTTATGTAGACTTTGGTATACTGACTTAGCTTCAATCGTTAAGTTCAATATCTCCGGTGTTTCTCAATCGATTTGGACGAAATTTTCAGAAAAGTTCTATCATTACCCATTACGTCACCCTCATTTTTAGATTTTCCAATTCGATATTTTTTGTTATCGATACCATAGTATATCGGAACCAGAATAGTTATCGATATTTGAAGCAAACTTTTTCTGCTTATGGTATAGGAGAACTTATATCCAAATCTGAAGTCTCTAGCTCTTGTAGTCTCTGAGATCCACGCGTTCATACAGACGGAAAGACGGACAGACAGACGGACATGGGTATATCGTCTCGGCTGTTGATGCTGATCAAGAATATATACTTTATGGGGTCGGAGATGCTTCCTTCTGCCTTTTACATACTTTTGCACAAAACCATTATACCCTTATTTACCCATTTTATGGGTTAAGGGTATAAAAAATTGTGCCTCATGCTCCCCTCTCGTACGGCCGAGCAACGCAAAATCAACGTAGCGTCGACGCACAGCTTTGACTTTTTTCGTTGCAAAATCATAGCTTTTGAACCAAACAAGATAATCGGTCACTTTAAAAAGCATCTGAAAGATAATTAATCAACCTGTAAAATGGGCATTTGCAATGAATTCTAAGCGATTTTTAGGTGCCTATGCAAAGTGGAAATTGGTGAAAAAATCAATTTTATGGGAAGGAAAACAAATTTTTTAAAATTTTTGATATTTTTTGTTTTGTTTTAAAGGCTTCTAAGTTTTAAAATTAATATAACAATTAAAAAATATTTTTGAAGCTTATTTTTTTTAAATTTTTTGTAAAATATTCATCACAATCCGTAAAATTTGGTGTATCTAAATGAGTAATCATATCTGAACTATAAGTATTTTCTAATTCTTTTCGTGACTTAACATGCCTCAGTGATGAAATAAGTGGATCTGAAGATGCTGCTAACATGTTGATGCATCGTTGTGAGTTTCAGTATCCGTACTTGGGCAGTCTACTTTAAGTCCAACTTGTGTGAAAAACGCATCCTGTATTTGCTTCTTTCTGAACTTTTCTTATCTTTGTTTGATGTTATTTCAAAAAGTGTTCCTCCTCTTGAGGATGCGTATACGCTAATTTTAACAAGACTCCATAAATCTTATTCTTGCGTGCAAAGGGGGGGATCCAAATTCAATTCTCTTCATTTGTAGAATCGTTAAATCGAAGAAGTTCTTTTTCGTCTTTAGGCAAATTGGGCATGACAAGTTGACTTTGTGTTTGTCAGTTCGTTGACCACGTTTCCGTCAACCATGGTCAGGTGGAACTCGTAATTACATTCAATGTTTTTTCCTTCTCCGATTTCGAGCTTTTATGGCTTAATCTGCTTATTTGGTCTTCAATATCCCTTATTCTGTTCCGTATGAGTTCCGGCGATTCCCGTCAAACTGAAACATTATTGGGTCGTCAATAAGTACAGATGACGGTTGTTTCATTTTTCCAGTGTAAAAAACATCAGATTTTAGCCGTAAAGGAACAACATATGCCATAAACTGTTCCCGTCCGATATTGTAGCGTCATCGGAAGATATTCTTTGCTTATACACGCTTTGTCCAGATGATCCTCGCAGCCCCTTTACAGATTCTCAGGAAGAGCTTCAATCACATATGCAGCAAGACTCATCACAGCCGTTTTGTTGTATGGTCCGTTAGCTCCTGTATGTTGGTTTTTACTTCAGTAAACTCCGTATGCAGTGGTCGTGAATCTAATTTTTCTTTCGAACATGTTTGTATACCGGTAAAATGTCAGCTCCATGTTGTATTATTCGTGTTAATATTGAAATCATAGAATTTAAATTATCAAGGCTTATTTTACATTTAGAAACAAAAAACTCTTCAAAAACAGTAAATGCACTATCGATATTATCAATACACAATGTGATCTTGCGGCATATAATCAAAAAATTCATGGAATATTTCTAGAAAGTAACAAAATTGTGATTAAAAGTACTTTTCCCCATAGATCACAACCTTTTTTGTTGAGCTTTGTTGCAACAGTGTTTATTTGCCACTCTTATTTCGGATATTCGTATAAGCGTGCAAATAAATATCAAAACATGAAAAATCTATTGCAAAACTTTTCCTTAATGTCATTGTTTGTGTTGTCAAATTTTCATTAAGCGGAATGTTTTGTGGGCTTTCTTTGAATTTTGAGAGGATGAATTTTATTGGTAGTTTTGCCCACTAATTACCTACAACTATTCTGAAGGAACAATAAAATATACTTCTGACCGTTGTGAAGACACAGGCCACGACAAAATATCGAAAAACTACTTGCCGAATGCTCAAAGTTAACGAAACCTTTCTTGACATTAAAATTCTTTTATGCTTGTTTATCCCAGAAAATGAATGGTTCCTTAGAAATCATACATATAAAAGTTTGCACGATTTGTCAACACGTTCCTATGCAATGATAACGCATTTTTCGAAAATATTGCAAACCCTGTCATTTCATCAATTTTACTGACAATCTATGTTGGCATGGTGTGAATAATTTGCAAAGAGTTATATAATAATAAAGGCTAGGCAAACACTTTTAGGGCAGATAATTTTTCACAGGGATATGCAACGGTCAAATTACTAGTCGGTTAATAAACGCGAAAGATATCGTAGATCTAAATTACTATTTATTAAAAGCATATCGGTATTATGAAACAAACTTGATCTGTCTATAGTTCCATGTTACTAACCATAGTCCAATATGAAGTCCCTACCTCACATTGTCGCAAATATAGGCCGACAATACGGTCGGTCAGGCAGAATGATTTCTATTCTTCGGTTGATGGGCATTCGTATTTTTTCGCTGTTCGATGCAAAATAAGAGCACTGTTTAGATAATAACCTATTAACAATATTTTTTTTATTCAGAGATGTTGATGCCTAATGATAAAAACAGCTGTAAAGGAGTTCGCAAACAATTCAGTGGGACGGTTCAAGCGATTAGTTGCTCGAAAATTAGAGCCTGCACCTGTGATACCTCCAGAGCTAAAGCCGCAACTAAAAACAATCTATGTTTATTAAAATTAAAAATCATGTCTGTAAATATGTATGTGTAAAATTACGAAGCTGTAGACAGCCAAGTAATCATAATTTGTGTTTTAATATCTATAAAAAGTATTTCACGCATATTAATTGTTAAAAGTAATTTTTATGTGTGAATGGAATAATAAAACTCAGTATTTGAATTAAAGAAATCCCTGAGTAGATATTTTACTTAAATTAATAAATGTATTCGACCAGCGATATCTTAACACGCAAATTATGTTATCAAATTAATGAAATTTTAATTCCAGAAGCCCTGGCATATATTATTTGATCGCTTTATGATTTTTGACTCATTTAATTTATTTATTTGTTGCTAGCATAAAACATAAATTAATTAAAATTAAATATAGTTAAATTTAAATTAAAATATAAAATCTGTAATATTTAAATCTGAAATTCAATAACGGTAAAAATAATATTAAAAAGTTAACGTTACGCAGAACTACCCTATCAGACCAATGTAAGATTTGTAATAAATAGTTTCGATAACAAAAAAAAAAAAATGGATCGATCTTCTAGTGCTTTTGAGGCCTCCAAGGAGACAGGGAATAGAGCTTTTTAAAGTCAGAGCATTTAACACGAAATTGTTACTGAATTAAATAGCTGCTCGAATAATGATCAAGGTTAAGGGTAAAAAGTTGCTGGAAGATCCAATTGGGACAGTTAATTAAATTTGAGTCGATTGCACCATTAAGTGGTGGTCCACAAATATACGTGAGGTGTTCAAAGGGGGGAGGGAGTCAAGTTAAATCTTTCCAAATCTCACTTGTGGAGAGGGGGAGTTTTAACAAATATCACGAAATTTTTTTCAATAGAAAACCATGTAAATTGTGTGAAAGTAAAATTAAATTAAGCAATATTCTCAAATACAATTGTATACAAGTCTTTCCTAGTCTTTAATAGAAGTGATAGAACAAATTGTTTTTTTACATGCTTTTATTTAACTTGACTTGTCTGTCTGTCTGTCTGTCTGTCTGTATGTTTGTACCGGAATCTTGTAATCAAATTTTCACCAAGTACCCGAATACCTAGAGCTCTGAAATTTTCACCAAAGATGTGTTTCAGATGACAATACATGTTCTACAAGTTTTTGGCACGCTAAAATATGTAATATCATGTAAAAACCACAAAAAACTGTTTTCCCTTTTGCTTAACTTACTAATTTGACTGTCAAATATGACAAGCTTAGGTGGCATGAAGGGAAGCCTGCCGCTTCGTAGGCCGAAGGTCTTAGGTTCGATCTCCAACCGAGACATACTTTTTTATGTTTTTTTTTTTTTAATATTATATAAACGATTTTTAACTATTGATTACATATTTATGCAAGAAAGCGTATAAAAGCATGTCTTCAAAATTTTTTTTTGATTTACTTGTTTTGTATTTTTTTTTAGATCCAATGGATTTAACAGTCAAAAACACATTTTAAAAAATCTCACGTGAGATTTGGAGAGGGGGGGGGGGGGGGTGGGGGAAAGGGAGTAAAGGAAAATCTTTAAAAATTTCATCAGGGGAGGGGGGCGGAGGAGTCGACCACCCTAAGTAGTAATCAAATATACTCCATGCGTAGTTCTACGGTTTAACAGGGAGGGAAGATTTATCAAAAGGAGTCTACTTGAATACGGGGGTAAGTCTACTCCAGGAACCCAGTTAAAATTTCGAAGGGCAAATAGAAGAAATTTCTTCTGGACAGTTTCAATTCTATCCTGGTGAATCGAGTATTGTAGGGACCACACACAAGATCCATACTCCAGGATGGGACGTACTAGGGATGTATAAAGCGTTTTAGTGGTGTAGGGATCATTAAACTCTTTCGACCACCGCTTGATGAAGCCAAGGATATTAATGGCCTTATTGACCATAGACGAAATATGAGAGTCAAACTTGAATTTAGGATCATGAATAAAGCCTAAATCTTTAATTTCAAAAACGCGGTCAAGTGGTGAAGCATCATGTAAGTAGTGATCAGTAAAGGGGTGGCGACTTCTACAAAAAGACATGACTTTACATTTTGAACAATTTAAATTTAGTACGTTAGTACGGCACCAGGCTGAGAATGCACCCAAATCTGACTGTAGTAAATTACACTGGAAAGCATAATTATAGGTGAAACATAGCTTCACATCATCAGAAAACATTCATACAAAAGAGTCAGTAATAACTGCTGGAAGATCGTTAATAAACAAATTAAATAGCAAAGGTCCAAGGTGACTACCCTGGAGTACACCAGAGGTAACAAAAATAGGTTTAGATACAGACGATTTAAAAACAACTTTTTGTGTTCGGCCACACAAGTACTCCGAAAGCCACAATAAGAGTTTTGATGGAAATCCTATAATATTTAATTTATGAAGCAACAGAGATGAACTAACAGAATCAAATGCCTTACTAAAATCGGTGTAAACAACGTCAGTTTGCATTTTTTCCTGAAACCCTTTGATAACAAGTGAAGTGAAGTCAAGAAAGTTAGTGGTAGTCGATCTACGCCTAACAAAACCGTGTTGATAAGGCGATATAATTGAACTACATATGTGTTGCAATTGAGAATATATAATTTGTTCAAAGACTTTTGGAATGGAAGAAAACTTGGATATACCCCTATAATTTTTAACGTTGGACTTAGAAGAATTTTTATGGAGTGGAATAATAAAGGGTTCCTTATAAATAACGGAAAACACAGTTTAGTCACTCGACAAGTTAAATAGTGTTTACCTGGCACTCCATCTGGACCAGGCAAGTAGCCTGATTTGATAGAGTTAAGGTCACTAAGGAGCGTACAATCGGTAATAACTGGGATATATATGCAACTATAAATCTAGATGTGTACTGATCGGAACTTGCTTTCGTATTATTTAGGTAAAGCGAGTATGACAAATTTGGGATCACGGGAAAACTTAGAGTTGTTTAGGATCACTGGAAAAGTTAGAATTGTTTACCAAATATAGCCAAGAAAACTATAAATTACTTATAGCACGCAAAAATACAACCGTCACAAACGCAAAATAGGAAAGATTGATTATGAGTTTCGTCAAAGACTATATTCATCACCTCAAGCTTATTTTTATTAAATGTTTTTATTATCTTAGACCCCATTTACACGCTGAAGTTTTTTCATGAAGTTTTTTCATTCTGTTTTAAAACTTTTTCGGAATTCAGGTCGCATTTACACGCTGAAGTTTTTCAGTGAAGTTTTTCCTTTGAAAATGCAACTCTGGTTTAAATTTATGGTCGATAAACATACACAGTTAACACCAGTTCAATTAATTCTTTCTTCCATAACATTTCTATTAATAATTTATAAGCCACAACAATATATTTACTATTTGCGCTAATATTTGCTTGTGCGATATTTCGTATCAATAACTTTATTTTTCACATCAAACACTGTGCAACTCTGTGTTTACATTCTATCGGAACAAGGCAAAGCAAAATTAGAAGAAAAATTCACGACTTAACAAGTAGTGAATTATTGCTTGAATTTTTACACCTCTACTCCCCTTGCCTTCAAACAAAAGATTCAGAGAGAAAATTCACGACAAACTTCAGCGTGTAAATGGGGTCTTCTTTGTCCAAAATTTCAAAATATTTAAAGCATTCAATCCGGGCTTTTGCTTATTTCGTGGTGTGTTTGAGATAGGTGTTCACTACATGAAAAAAATTTTATATTGATTACTCATGGCTCGATCGATTTGCAAGTGATGATAGTAAATTTTATGTAAGTGACATAGATAACAAGTAAGAAGGCTCTAGTCGGGAGAGCCCGACAATAAATAAATTACATTTATGTAAGACTTTGGTATACTGACTTAGCTTCAATCGATTAAGTTCAATATCTCCGGTGTTTCTCAATCGATTTGGACGAAATTTTCAGAAAAGTTCTATCATTACCCATTACGTCAACCCTCATTTTTAGATTTTCCAAATTCGATATTTTTTTGTTATCGATACCATATGTATATCGGAAACCAGAATAGTTATCGATAATTTGAAGCAAACTTTTCTGCTTATGGTATAGGAGAACTTATATCCAAATCTGAAGTCTCTAGCTCTTGTAGTCTCTGAGATCCACGCGTTCATACAGACGGAAAGACGGACAGACAGACGGACATGGGTATATCGTCTCGGCTGTTGATGCTGATCAAGAATATATATACTTTATGGGGTCGGAGATGCTTCCTTCTGCCTTTTACATACTTTTGCACAAAACCATTATACCCTTATTTACCCATTTTATGGGTTAAGGGTATAAAAAAATTGTGCCTCATGCTCCCCTCTCGTACGGCCGAGCAACGCAAAATCAACGTAGCGTCGACGCACAGCTTTGACTTTTTTCGTTGCAAAAATCATAGCTTTTGAACCAAACAAGATAATCGGTCAATTTAAAAAGCATCTGAAAGATAATTAATCAACCTGTAAATGGGCATTTGAAATGAATTCTACGATTTTTAGGTGCCTATGCAAAGTGGAAATTGGTGAAAAAATCAATTTTATGGGAAGGAAAAAAATATTTTTTAAAATTTTTGATATTTTTTGTTTTGTTTTAAAGGCTTCTAAGTTTTAAAATTAATATAACAATTAAAAAAATATTTTTTGAAGCTTATTTTTTTAAATTTTTTGTAAAATATTCATCACAATCCGTAAAATTTGGTGTATCTAAATGAGTAATCATATCTGAACTATAAGTATTTTCTAATTCTTTTCGTGACTTAACATGCCTCAGTGATGAAATAAGTGGATCTGAAGATGCTGCTAACATGTTGATGCATCGTTTGAGTTTCAGTATCCGTACTTGGGGCAGTCTACTTTAAGTCCAACTTGTTTGAAAAACGCATCCTGTATTTGCTTCTTTCTGAACTTTTCTTTATCTTTGTTTGATGTTATTTCAAAAAAGTGTTCCTCCTCTTGAGGATGCGTATACGCTAATTTTAACAAGAACTCCATAAATCTTATTCTTGCGTGCAAAGGGGGGGATCCAAATTCATAATTCTCTTCATTTGTAGAATCGTTTAAATCGAAGAAGTTCTTTTTCGTCTTTATGCAAATTGGGCATGACAAAGTTGACTTTGTGTTTGTCAGTTCGTTGACCACGTTTCCGTCAACCATGGTCAGGTGGAACTCGTAATTACATTCAATGTTTTTTCCTTCTCCGATTTCGAGCTTTTATGGCTTAATCTTGCTTATTTGGTCTTCAATATCCCTTATTCTGTTCCGTATGAGTTCCGGCGATTCCCGTGCAAACTGAAACATTATTGGTCGTCAATAATGTACAGATGACGGTTGTTCATTTTTCCAGTGTAAAAAACATCAGATTTTAGCCGTAAAGGAACAACATATGCCATAAACATGTTCCCGTCCGATATTGTAGCGTCATCGGAAGATATTCTTTGCTTATACACGCTTTGTCCAGATGATCCATCGCAGCCCCATTTACAGATTCTCAGGAAGAGCTTCAATCACATATGCAGCAAGACTCATCAACAGCCGTTTTGTTGTATGGTCCGTTAGCTCCTGTATGTTGGTTTTTACTTCAGTAAACTCCGTATGCAGTGGTCGTGAATCTAATTTTTCTTTCGAAACATGTTTGTATACCGGTAAAATGTCAGCTCCATGTTGTATTATTCGTGTTAATATTGAAATCATAAGAATTTAAAATTATCAAGGCTTATTTTACATTTAGAAACAAAAAAACTCTTCAAAAACAGTAAATGCACTATCGATATTATCAATACACAATGTGATCATTGCGGCATATAATCAAAAAATTCATGGAAATATTTCTAGAAAGTAACAAAATTGTGATTAAAAGTACTTTTCCCCATAGATCACACCTTTTTTGTTGAGCTTTGTTGCAACAGTGTTTATTTGCCACTCTTATTTCGGATATTCGTATAAGCGTGCAAATAAATATCAAAACATGAAAAATCTATTGCAAAACTCTTCCTTAATGTCATTGTTTGTGTTGTCAAATTTTCATTAAGCGGAATGTTTTGTGGGCTTTCTTTGAATTTTGAGAGGATGAATTTTATTGGTAGTTTTGCCCACTAATTACCTACAACTATTCTGAAGGAACAATAAAATATACTTCTGACCGTTGTGAAGACACAGGCCACGACAAAATATCGAAAAACTACTTGCCGAATGCTCAAAGTTAACGAAAACCTTTCTTGACATTAAAATTCTTTTATGCTTGTTTATCCCAGAAAAATGAATGGTTCCTTAGAAATCATACATATAAAAGTTTTGCACGATTTGTCAACACGTTCCTATGCAATGATAACGCATTTTTCGAAAATATTGCAAACCCTGTCATTTCATCAAATTTTACTGACAATCTATGTTGGCATGGTGTGAATAATTTGCAAAGAGTTATATAATAATAAAGGCTAGGCAAACACTTTTAGGGCAGATAATTTTTCACAGGGATATGCAACGGTCAAATTACTAGTCGGTTAATAAACGCGAAAGATATCGTAGATCTAAATTAATATTTATTAAAAGCATATCGGTATTATGAAACAAACTTGATCTGTCTATAGTTCCATGTTAATAAACCATAGTCCAAATATGAAGTCCCTACCTCACATTGTCGCAAATATAGGGCCGACAATACGGTCGGTCAGGCAGAATGATTTTCTATTCTTCGGTTGATGGGCATTCGTATTTTTTCGCTGTTCGATGCAAAATAAGAGCACTGTTTAGATAATAAACCTATTAACAATATTTTTTTTATTCAGGAGATGTTGATGCCTAATGATAAAAACAGCTGTAAAGGATTTCGCAAACAATTCAGTGGACGGTTCAAGCGATTAGTTGCTCGAAAATTAGAGCCTGCACCTGTGATACCTCCAGAGCTAAAGCCGCAACTAAAAACAATCTATGTTTATTAAAATTAAAAAATCATGTCTGTAAATATGTATGTGTAAAATTACGAAAGCTGTAGACAGCCAAGTAATCATAATTTGTGTTTTAATATCTATAAAAAGTATTTCACGCATATTAATTTGTTAAAAGTAATTTTTATGTGTGAATGGAATAATAAAACTCAGTATTTGAATTAAAGAAATCCCTGAGTAGATATTTTACTTAAATTAATAAATGTATTCGACCAGCGATATCTTAACACTCAAATTATGTTATCAAATTAATGAAATTTTAATTCCAGAAGCCCTGGCATATATTATTTGATCGCTTTATGATTTTTGACTCATTTAATTTATTTATTTGTTGCTAGCATAAAACATAAATTAATTAAAATTAAATATAGTTAAATTTAAATTAAAATATAAAATATGTAATATTTAAATCTGAAATTCAATAACGGTAAAAAATAATATTTAAAAAGTTAACGTTAACGCAGAACTACCCTATCAGACCAATGTAAGATTTGTAATAAATAGTTTCGATAACAAAAAAAAAAAAAATGGATCGATCTTCTAGTGCTTTTGAGGCCTCCAAGGAGACAGGGGAATAGAGCTTTTTAAAGTCAGAGCATTTAACACGAAATTGTTACTGAATTAAATAGCTGCTCGAATAATGATCAAGGTTAAGGGGTAAAAAGTTGCTGGAAGATCCAATTGGGACAGTTAATTAAATTTGAGTCGATTGCACCATTAAGTGGTGGTCCACAAATATACGTGAGGTGTTCAAAGGGGGGAGGGAGTCAAGTTAAATCTTTCCAAATCTCACTTGTGGGAGAGGGGGAGTTTTAACAAATATCACGAAATTTTTTTTCAATAGAAAACCATGTAAATTGTGTGAAAGTAAAATTAAATTAAGCAATATTCTCAAATACAATTGTATACAAGTCTTTCCTAGTCTTTAATAGAAGTGATAGAACAAATTGTTTTTTTACATGCTTTTATTTAACTTGACTTGTCTGTCTGTCTGTCTGTATGTTTGTACCGGAATCTTGTAATCAAATTTTCACCAAGTACCCGAATACCTAGAGCTCTGAAATTTTCACCAAAGATGTGTTTCAGATGACAATACATGTTCTACAAGTTTTTGGCACGCTAAAATATGTAATATCATGTAAAAACCACAAAAAACTGTTTTCCCTTTTGCTTAACTTACTAATTTGACTGTCAAATATGACAAGCTTAGGTGGCATGAAGGGAAGCCTGCCGCTTCGTAGGCCGAAGGTCTTAGGTTCGATCTCCAACCGAGACATACTTTTTTATGTTTTTTTTTTTTTAATATTATATAAACGATTTTTAACTATTGATTACATATTTATGCAAGAAAGCGTATAAAAGCATGTCTTCAAAATTTTTTTTTGATTTACTTGTTTTGTATTTTTTTTTAGATCCAATGGATTTAACAGTCAAAAACACATTTTAAAAAATCTCACGTGAGATTTGGAGAGGGGGGGGGGGGGGGGTGGGGGAAAGGGAGTAAAGGAAAATCTTTAAAAATTTCATCAGGGGAGGGGGGGCGGAGGAGTCGACCACCCTAAGTAGTAATCAAATATACTCCATGCGTAGTTCTACGGTTTAACAGGGAGGGAAGATTTATCAAAAGGAGTCTACTTGAATACGGGGGTAAGTCTACTCCAGGAACCCAGTTAAAATTTCGAAGGGCAAATAGAAGAAATTTCTTCTGGACAGTTTCAATTCTATCCTGGTGAATCGAGTATTGTAGGGACCACACACAAGATCCATACTCCAGGATGGGACGTACTAGGGATGTATAAAGCGTTTTAGTGGTGTAGGGATCATTAAACTCTTTCGACCACCGCTTGATGAAGCCAAGGATATTAATGGCCTTATTGACCATAGACGAAATATGAGAGTCAAACTTGAATTTAGGATCATGAATAAAGCCTAAATCTTTAATTTCAAAAACGCGGTCAAGTGGTGAAGCATCATGTAAGTAGTGATCAGTAAAGGGGGTGGCGACTTCTACAAAAAGACATGACTTTACATTTTGAACAATTTAAATTTAGTACGTTAGTACGGCACCAGGCTGAGAATGCACCCAAATCTGACTGTAGTAAATTACACTGGAAAGCATAATTATAGGTGAAACATAGCTTCACATCATCAGAAAACATTCATACAAAAGAGTCAGTAATAACTGCTGGAAGATCGTTAATAAACAAATTAAATAGCAAAGGTCCAAGGTGACTACCCTGGAGTACACCAGAGGTAACAAAAATAGGTTTAGATACAGACGATTTAAAAACAACTTTTTGTGTTCGGCCACACAAGTACTCCGAAAGCCACAATAAGAGTTTTGATGGAAATCCTATAATATTTAATTTATGAAGCAACAGAGATGAACTAACAGAATCAAATGCCTTACTAAATCCGGTGTAAACAACGTCAGTTTGCATTTTTTCCTGAAACCCTTTGATAACAAGTGAAGTGAAGTCAAGAAAGTTAGTGGTAGTCGATCTACGCCTAACAAAACCGTGTTGATAAGGCGATATAATTGAACTACATATGTGTTGCAATTGAGAATATATAATTTGTTCAAAGACTTTTGGAATGGAAGAAAACTTGGATATACCCCTATAATTTTTAACGTTGGACTTAGAAGAATTTTTATGGAGTGGAATAATAAAGGATTCCTTATAAATAACGGAAAACACAGTTTAGTCACTCGACAAGTTAAATAGTGTTTACCTGGCACTCCATCTGGACCAGGCAAGTAGCCTGATTTGATAGAGTTAAGGTCACTAAGGAGCGTACAATCGGTAATAACTGGGATATATATGCAACTATAAAATCTAGATGTGTACTGATCGGAACTTGCTTTCGTATTATTTAGGTAAAGCGAGTATGACAAATTTGGGATCACGGGAAAACTTAGAGTTGTTTAGGATCACTGGAAAAGTTAGAATTGTTTACCAAATATAGCCAAGAAAACTATAAATTACTTATAGCACGCAAAAATACAACCGTCACAAACGCAAAATAGGAAAGATTGATTATGAGTTTCGTCAAAGACTATATTCATCACCTCAAGCTTATTTTTATTAAATGTTTTTATTATCTTAGACCCCATTTACACGCTGAAGTTTTTTCATGAAGTTTTTTTTTCATTCTGTTTTAAAACTTTTTCGGAATTCAGGTCGCATTTACACGCTGAAGTTTTTCAGTGAAGTTTTTCCTTTGAAAATGCAACTCTGGTTTAAATTTATGGTCGATAAACATACACAGTTAACACCAGTTCAATTAATTCTTTCTTCCATAACATTTCTATTAATAATTTATAAGCCACAACAATATATTTACTATTTGCGCTAATATTTGCTTGTGCGATATTTCGTATCAATAACTTTATTTTTCACATCAAACACTGTGCAACTCTGTGTTTACATTCTATCGGAATAAGGCAAAGCAAAATTAGAAGAAAAATTCACGACTTAACAAGTAGTGAATTATTGCTTGAATTTTTACACCTCTACTCCCCTTGCCTTCAAACAAAAGATTCAGAGAGAAAATTCACGACAAAACTTCAGCGTGTAAATGGGGTCTTCTTTGTCCAAAATTTCAAAATATTTAAAGCATTCAATCCGGGCTTTTGCTTATTTCGTGGTGTGTTTGAGATAGGTGTTCACTACATGAAAAAAATTTTATATTGATTACTCATGGCTCGATCGATTTGCAAGTGATGATAGTAAATTTTATGTAAGTGACATAGATAACAAGTAAGAAGGCTCTAGTCGGGAGAGCCCGACAATAAATAAATTACATTTATGTAAGACTTTGGTATACTGACTTAGCTTCAATCGATTAAGTTCAATATCTCCGGTGTTTCTCAATCGATTTGGACGAAATTTTCAGAAAAGTTCTATCATTACCCATTACGTCAACCCTCATTTTTAGATTTTCCAAATTCGATATTTTTTTGTTATCGATACCATATGTATATCGGAAACCAGAATAGTTATCGATAATTTGAAGCAAACTTTTTCTGCTTATGGTATAGGAGAACTTATATCCAAAATCTGAAGTCTCTAGCTCTTGTAGTCTCTGAGATCCACGCGTTCATACAGACGGAAAGACGGACAGACAGACGGACATGGGTATATCGTCTCGGCTGTTGATGCTGATCAAGAATATATATACTTTATGGGGTCGGAGATGCTTCCTTCTGCCTTTTACATACTTTTGCACAAAACCATTATACCCTTATTTACCCATTTTATGGGTTAAGGGTATAAAAAAATTGTGCCTCATGCTCCCCTCTCGTACGGCCGAGCAACGCAAAATCAACGTAGCGTCGACGCACAGCTTTGACTTTTTTCGTTGCAAAAATCATAGCTTTTGAACCAAACAAGATAATCGGTCAATTTAAAAAGCATCTGAAAGATAATTAATCAACCTGTAAAATGGGCATTTGAAATGAATTCTACGATTTTTAGGTGCCTATGCAAAGTGGAAATTGGTGAAAAAATCAATTTTATGGGAAGGAAAAAAATATTTTTTAAAATTTTTGATATTTTTTGTTTTGTTTTAAAGGCTTCTAAGTTTTAAAATTAATATTACAATTAAAAAAATATTTTTTGAAGCTTATTTTTTTAAATTTTTTGTAAAATATTCATCACAATCCGTAAAATTTGGTGTATCTAAATGAGTAATCATATCTGAACTATAAGTATTTTCTAATTCTTTTCGTGACTTAACATGCCTCAGTGATGAAATAAGTGGATCTGAAGATGCTGCTAACATGTTGATGCATCGTTTGAGTTTCAGTATCCGTACTTGGGGCAGTCTACTTTAAGTCCAACTTGTTTGAAAAACGCATCCTGTATTTGCTTCTTTCTGAACTTTTCTTTATCTTTGTTTGATGTTATTTCAAAAAAGTGTTCCTCCTCTTGAGGATGCGTATACGCTAATTTTAACAAGAACTCCATAAATCTTATTCTTGCGTGCAAAGGGGAGATCCCAAATTCATAATTCTCTTCATTTGTAGAATCGTTTAAATCGAAGAAGTTCTTTTGCGTCTTTATGCAAATTGGGCATGACAAAGTTGACTTTGTGTTTGTCAGTTCGTTGACCACGTTTCCGTCAACCATGGTCAGGTGGAACTCGTAATTACATTCAATGTTTTTTCCTTCTCCGATTTCGAGCTTTTATGGCTTAATCTTGCTTATTTGGTCTTCAATATCCCTTATTCTGTTCCGTATGAGTTCCGGCGATTCCCGTGCAAACTGAAACATTATTGGTCGTCAATAATGTACAGATGACGGTTGTTCATTTTTCCAGTGTAAAAAAACATCAGATTTTAGCCGTAAAGGAACAACATATGCCATAAACATGTTCCCGTCCGATATTGTAGCGTCATCGGAAGATATTCTTTGCTTATACACGCTTTGTCCAGATGATCCATCGCAGCCCCATTTACAGATTCTCAGGAAGAGCTTCAATCACATATGCAGCAAGACTCATCAACAGCCGTTTTGTTGTATGGTCCGTTAGCTCCTGTATGTTGGTTTTTACTTCAGTAAACTCCGTATGCAGTGGTCGTGAATCTAATTTTTCTTTCGAAACATGTTTGTATACCGGTAAAATGTCAGCTCCATGTTGTATTATTCGTGTTAATATTGAAATCATAAGAATTTAAAATTATCAAGGCTTATTTTACATTTAGAAACAAAAAACTCTTCAAAACAGTAAATGCACTATCGATATTATCAATACACAATGTGATCATTGCGGCATATAATCAAAAAATTCATGGAAATATTTCTAGAAAGTAACAAAATTGTGATTAAAAGTACTTTTCCCCATAGATCACACCTTTTTTGTTGAGCTTTGTTCATGCCTAAAAGCAGGCAGTGAACAGGGAGTTGCCGTTTTATATATTACTCTCTCTGCAGTGGTCGTAAACTCACCCACACGTTGGCAACATGTAACATTAAGGCTAGTTCTAAGGTACTCTCAAAACATGTATTTTTTAATCTGAATAAACCTTTGAAAGTGAAAAGACGCGCGAGTTCTTTTTGGTTCCTGAAAAAAGGCAGTTTTCAGCGAAGTGCGACGGAATCCCACGAACACCATATCGTACATCAGGAAAAGCAACCCTCTACCACAACATTGGTCCTTCGAGCCGGATAATCAACAGAATATTTCGCCCCAGCATCATAGCATCGTTGGATTTCCTTTAAAAAATCAGATAAGTTATATTTTCTCCTATATTCATGTACATTGCCAAGTGGCAACTCCTGTGCAAAATATATACTTATCGTACTGGTACTTACCCGCCAGTACATTCCGTCTTCACTCGTTAATGCCTACAAGAAAGGCAATTCCAGAATTATATTAATATAATTCTTCATCTACGTCCGAATAAAATTCAGCCGCCATACTGTTTCATAGATATATAAAAGGCCATACGACCTTGTACATCCACACAGGCGTCCAGAAGAGAGCCCATTTCTAAAAGAGTAAACTCCTTTGAAGCCAAGGTCACTGCCAAGATTCAGACTTGCAAACTTTGCGCGAAGGAAAATCATCCGATTCGTTTATGTCCAAAATTTTTACATATGTCTGTGCAAGAGCGATGCAACACGATAAAGCAGCACAAGTTATGTTTAAATTGTTTCGCCAGAGGTCACATCCTAAAGGATTGCACTAGTGTGCACACTTGTTACACCTGCAAGGGGCGTCATAACACTCTCCTCCATCGTCCGACGAACTCCCAAGCAGGTGGAACAGATTTGGATCCGTCCCCCAACCTACAGTCCACTTCTCCTTCACAACCGACGGTCCAAAATTATTTCTCGGCAGGCACACAGAGCGTCCTTCTCGGCACGGCAATTATCCAAGTATGTTCCTTGGGAACAAAATATCCAGCACGTGCCTTGATAGACTCTGGATCAGAAGCAACCTTCATATCTGAGCGGCTGTTTAAATTGATACGACCCCAGTCTCAATCGGTTGATGCTCAAGTTTCCGGGCTCAATGGAGCTATTGCAGCCCAGCCTCAACGTTTATGCCATTTCCACATTGGCTCTCCGCTCAATCCAAGAGTTCAAATTGAAACCTCGGCTTTCGTTCTTCCAAAGTTGGCAGGAAACCTGCCCTCCTACACAATCCCTCAAAGTTCTTTGGAAGGGCTCCCTAATCTGCAATTGGCAGATCCAAGCTTTTACAAGAGTTCCCAGATAGATGTCTTGTTGGGAGCTGACATAATTCCATCCATTTTGTTAAAGGGGTCCTATGCCAATATATGTGGTACCCTCTTGGGTCAAGAGACGATTTTTGGTTGGACCATCACGGGTCCCGTTTGCAACTCCAATGCCAAAGTCATTTCGGCCTTCTCGACTCAAATCTTGCTAAGCCCAGAAGCAGGATTAGAGAAACTTCTCACAAAGTTTTGGGAGGTGGAGGATATACCAGCAAAGCTGGTAAGGGAGTCCGACACAGCCTGTGAGAAGTTGTTTCAGCAGACAACCACCAAAACCGTAAGTGGTAGATATGTTGTCTCCCTCCCTTTCAAGAACCCTGAAGCCATCAACTTGGGGCATTCGAGATCTATCGCACTGGCTCAACTCCTTCGTAGTGAAAATCGTTTGAATAAAAACGCAGCACTAAAAGAGCAGTACGATAAGGTCCTTCAGGAGTATTCGGACCTTGGTCATATGCGGCCAGTCCCCGCTACAAACGGATCAGGCAATTTCTACCTGCCGCATCATGCTGTCTACAAGCCAGACAGTACTACAACAAAGCTTCGCGTTGTTTTCAACGCCTCCAGTCCGTCTTCAAACGGCAAAAGTCTTAACGACGTCCTGCATCCGGGACCCGTTCTCCAATCAGATCTGACCATGCAGATCCTTAAATGGCGATTCTTTGAGTACGTGTTTAATGCAGACATTAAAAAAATGTATAGGCAATACTGGTAGATCCCAAACACACTCCATACCAAAGAATCCTTTTCCGAACAAAGGACAATGAGGTCCGCGATTTCGAACTGAACACAGTTACCTTCGGAGTAAACTGTGCCCCATTCCTAGCTATAAGAGTACTGCAGCAACTAGCGAAAGATGTGCAGTGTCGCTACCCCCTTGCAAGTGACGTTATATTGAATTACATGTACGTTGACGATGTGTTAGCAGGAGCTCACACTAAGAGTCGTGCAGTGCAATGTATTTCAGAGCTCCGTGAGGCACTTGAATCCGCAGGGTTTCCATTACGCAAGTGGACTTCTAATAAAAAAGACTTGCTTAAGGTCATTCCTGAGCAACATCGGCTTAGTTCTGACTTCCTTGAACTAGAGGAAGCCAGTGCAGCAAAAACCCTCGGAATCCGATGGAAAGCAGATTCCGATGAGTTTTTCTTTACTCCTTCCCAGGTGTCGCAAACGTCAGTATCCAAGCGAGAAGTGCTTTCGCAGATTGCGAAGCTGTTTGATCCAGCCGGGTGGTTAGCCCCAGTCATTGTCCGGGCAAAGATGTTCATGCAAGAGACATGGCTCAGGGAGTTAGGGTGGGATGATCCGTTACCCGATGATCTCGCTTCAAAGTGGCAAGAGTTCCTCGACCACTTTTCCAGTCTCGGCAAGGTGCGCATTCCACGATGGGTAGAAACCCAGCCAACGCTGCGACTCCAAATCCATGGTTTCTGTGATGCGTCTCAGTACGCATACGGTGCAGCGCTTTATGTCCGCACGGAAACCCGCTGTGGAATCTCTGTCCACCTCCTTACAGCAAAAACTAGAGTCGCTCCCACAAAAACGGTGTCCATCCCACGACTAGAGTTGTGCGGAGCCGTATTACTTGCCGAATTGTCAGCAGCTGTAATTCCACAACTTCCCCTTCAAGACTGTGAGCTCTACTACTGGACTGACTCCACAATAGTTCTAGCATGGCTAAATAAGCCTCCATGTGCGTGGTCCACATTTGTGGCGAACAGGGTAACAAGAATTACTCAGGCCACAGACTCCAAACAGTGGCGCCACGTACGATCTGAGTCCAACCCAGCAGACCTCGCGAGCCGTGGGGTGTCAGCAGTTGAGCTACTTAGCAGTTCACTGTGGTGGCATTGACCAGAATGGTTGAAGGTAGCGCAGCAGCATTGGCCAGCTTCTACTGAGCTTCCTCTCGACACGGAACTGGAACACCGCCCTATCAAGGTCAATATGGTGAGCACCAGTTCCGCATTCCGTTTTCTCGAACGATTCTCTAAGTTCGATCGGGCGATGCGCGTGTTTGCGTACGTTCTACGCTTTGTATCGCGCTCGAAAGGAAGCTCACATCCAGGGTCAATAGATCTGCACCATAAGGAACTTTCCAAAGCTCAAGAAAATCTAGTCATCCTCACACAAAGAGCCGAATACCCGGTAGAGTATAAGAGATTGCTTCAAGGGAAATCCATCCCGCGCACAAGCAGTCTTCGTAACCTTAACCCGTTCTTAGACAAGAATGGAGTCATTCGGGCCTGTGGTCGCATCCGATCCTGCGAGACTCTCAGTTATGATGAGCGGCACCCAATTCTACTGCCCTACTCATGTCCGTATTCTCGCCTTCTGGTAAGCTTTACGCATCAAATCTCTTTGCATGGGGGCAATCAACTGATGATGCGCCTCATCCGTGCAAAGTACTGGATTCCAAAACTCAAGGTGTTGGTAAAATCCACGATCCACTCCTGCAAGATATGCGTGGTCCATCGCAAGAGGCTCCAGACTCAACTCATGGGAGAGCTTCCTGCGCAACGCATCTCTTTTTCGCGGCCTTTCACACACACAGGTGTTGACTTCGCCGGCCCCTTCGATGTGAAGAATTATACAGGCCGAGCGTGTTTAATAACCAAGGGGTACGTGTGTGTCTTTGTGTGTTTTAGCACTAAAGCTGTACATTTGGAAGCCACCTCAGACCTCACTACCGAGAAATTTCTTGCGGCATTTGCAAGATTCATTGCAAGACGTGGATGTCCAGCGACGATGCACTCCGATAATGGGAAGACATTTGTCGGAGCTGCCAAGGTCCTTTCCCGTGAATTCCTGGAGTCCACGAGAAACCTAGTGCTTTCCAAGTTTAGCCATCACGAGTTATCCTGGCACTTCAACCCTCCTAGTGCCCCACATATGGGTGGCTTATGGGAAGCAGGGGTAAAAAGTTTTAAAACTCTGTTTTATAAATCCACGTCCACGTTCAAGTATACCTTCGAGGAGTTGTCAACTCTGCTGTCCAAAGTAGAGGCATGCTTGAACTCGCGTCCAATTTCGCCAATGTCCGAAGACCCGACCGATATGCTGGCCTTGAGCCCGGGTCACTTCCTTGTCGGGGGACCACTCCTATCTAACGCCGAGCCAGAAATTGGAGCAGACGCAGCGTCTATTTTGAATCGCTGGCAGCGCCTTAAGTCGCTCCATCAACATTTCTGTCTCCGGTGGAAAGAGGAATACCTCAAGGAGCTCCACAAAAGGAATAAATGGCAGTTGCCATCTCGAGATCTCCAACCAAATGATCTCGTGATTATCAAAGAAGATAATCTTCCACCGAATGAATGGCGCCTAGGGCGAATCCAGAATACATATCCTGGCGTCGATCTCAAAGTCCGAGTAGTCGACGTCTTAACTGCCCGAGGCGTTATTAAGCGTCCAATAGCGAAGCTGATATTGCTTCCCGCAGAGACTGGAAACCAGTCGAAAAATACCTTCTAATCCTACCATGTCTAATTTCCGTCTCGTTCTCTTTTTTCATTACGCAGCAGGATGGCACCCCAGAAGGTACAATTCAAGAAGGGCCCAAAAGGAACGGCATCCTTCCGATGCCGCGTGTGCCGCGGTATTCACGCGTTGCGGAAATGCCAGCGTTTCATGCGTTTGGCGGCCGAAAAGAGATTACGGGCCGTACTAATTAACAAATACTGCCCAAAATGCCTCGCTCACCAGCACTCGGGAGCGACGTGCCGTCGTAAAGACCGATGCCACGTGTGCCAGGGCGACCACCACACCCTCCTACACATGCACGAGGCACAGCCACGCTCGTTGGCACCCACACGACCGGCACCCCGGGCTCGACCTGGCTCCCCACAGCCTTCCGTTTCACCATCTCCATCACCTTCGGTACGACCGTTGTCGCTTTCGTCAATCATGGAGCGGCAGCGGACAACAGTGCTGCCGACAGCGATTGTGAGACTTGACACGGGGTCCAAGATATTCGACATGCGAGCTGTAGTCGACCCGTGCTGTCCGCTCAGTCGTATCGACACGCCCTTGGCAACGGCCCTCGGGCTTTCCGTCACTCGGGTCGGTAACGACAGAGCGTGCACGGCCGTGATCAAGTCGCGCTCCTCCGAATTCCAGAAGGAGGTCATTCTTCAGGCGATGCCAACCAAAATCCTTACCCCCATCAAGGACATAGCGGAGCAGCATTGCGCCAACACGGCGAATATTACTCTGGCAGACGACCGCTGGTTCCGGTCAATCACGACTAGCCTGGTGTTGGGGGCTGACATCTATTCAGAGATCATCCTGTCGGGGGTGATTCCGAGTCAAGGAGGTCCGTTGGCGCAAAACACGGTGTTCGGCTGGATGTTGTCCGGCTCATGCGCCCACCAATAGAAGCATGGGCTCCGTAGCGGAATTCCATTCTTTTTGTAAATAATTATTATCCTTTTCTTTTTGCATGACGCTGCAAGGGGGGCGGTATGTTCATGCCTAAAAGCAGGCAGTGAACAGGGAGTTGCCGTTTTATATATTACTCTCTCTGCAGTGGTCGTAAACTCACCACACGTTGGCAACATGTAACATTAAGGCTAGTTCTAAGGTACTCTCAAAACATGTATTTTTTAATCTGAATAAACCTTTGAAAGTGAAAAGACGCGCGAGTTCTTTTTGGTTCCTGAAAAAAGGCAGTTTTCAGCGAAGTGCGACGGAATCCCACGAACACCATATCGTACATCAGGAAAAGCAACCCTCTACCACAACAAGCTTTGTTGCAACCGTGTTTATTTGCCACTCTTATTTCGGATATTCGTATAAGCGTGCAAATAAATATCAAAACATGAAAAATCTATTGCAAAACTCTTCCTTAATGTCATTGTTTGTGTTGTCAAATTTTCATTAAGCGGAATGTTTTGTGGGCTTTCTTTGAATTTTGAGAGGATGAATTTTATTGGTAGTTTTGCCCACTAATTACCTACAACTATTCTCAAGGAACAATAAAATATACTTCTGACCGTTGTGAAGACACAGGCCACGACAAAATATCGAAAAACTACTTGCCGAATGCTCAAAGTTAACGAAAACCTTTCTTGACATTAAAATTCTTTTATGCTTGTTTATCCCAGAAAAATGAATGGTTCCTTAGAAATCATACATATAAAAGTTTTGCACGATTCGTCAACACGTTCCTATGCAATGATAACGCATTTTTCGAAAATATTGCAAACCCTGTCATTTCATCAAATTTTACTGACAATCTATGTTGGCATGGTGTGAATAATTTGCAAAGAGTTATAATAATAAAGGCTAGGCAAACACTTTTAGGGCAGATAATTTTTCACAGGGACATGCAACGGTCAAATTACTAGTCGGTTAATAAACGCGAAAGATATCGTAGATCTAAATTAATATTTATTAAAAGCATATCGGTATTATGAAACAAACTTGATCTGTCTATAGTTCCATGTTAATAAACCATAGTCCAAATATGAAGTCCCTACCTCACATTGTCGCAAATATAGGGCCGACAATACGGTCGGTCAGGCAGAATGATTTTCGATTCTTCGGTTGATGGGCATTCGTATTTTTTCGCTGTTCGATGCAAAATAAGAGCACTGTTTAGATAATAACCTATTAACAATATTTTTTTATTCAGGAGATGTTGATGCCTAATGATAAAACAGCTTTAAAGGATTTCGCAAACAATTCAGTGGACGGTTCAAGCGATTAGTTGCTCGAAAATTAGAGCCTGCACCTGTGATACCTCCAGAGCTAAAGCCGCAACTAAAAAACAATCTATGTTTATTAAATTAAAAAATCATGTCTGTAAATATGTATGTGTAAAATTACGAAAGCTGTAGACAGCCAAGTAATCATAATTTGTGTTTTAATATCTATAAAAGTATTTCACGCATATTAATTTGTTAAAAGTAATTTTATGTGTGAATGGAATAATAAAACTCAGTATTTGAATTAAAGAAATCCCTGAGTAGATATTTTACTTAAATTAATAAATGTATTCGACCAGCGATATCTTAACACTCAAATTATGTTATCAAATTAATGAAATTTTAATTCCAGAAGCCCTGGCATATATTATTTGATCGCTTTATGATTTTTGACTCATTTAATTTATTTATTTGTTGCTAGCATAAAACATAAATTAATTAAAATTAAATATAGTTAAATTTAAATTAAAATGTAAAATATGTAATATTTAAATCTGAAATTCAATAACGGTAAAAATAATATTTAAAAAGTTAACGTTAACGCAGAACTACCCTATCAGACCAATGTAAGATTTGTAATAAATAGTTTCGATAACAAAAAAAAAAAAAAAATGGATCGATCTTCTAGTGCTTTTGAGGCCTCCAAGGAGGCAGGGGAATAGAACTTTATAAAGTCAGAGCATTTAACACGAAATTGTTACTGAATTAAATAGCTGCTCGAATAATGATCAAGGTTAAGGGGTAAAAAGTTGCTGGAAGATCCAATTGGGACAGTTAATTAAATTTGAGTCGATTGCACCATTAAGTGGTGTTCTACAAATATACGTGAGGTGTTCAAAGGGGGGAGGGAGTCAAGTTAAATCTTTCCAAATCTCACTTGTGGGAGAGGGGTAGTTTTAACAAATATCACGTAATTTTTTTTCAATAGAAAACCATGTAATTGTGTGCAAGTAAAATTAAATTAAGCAATATTCTCAAATACAATTGTATACAAGTTTTTCCTAGTCTTTAATAGAAGTGATAGAACAAATTGTTTTTTTTTGTATTTTTTTTAGATCCAATGAATTTAACAGTCAAAAACACATTTTAAAAAATCTCACGTGAGATTTGGAGAGGGGGGGGGGGGGGGGGGGTGGGGGGGAAGGGGAGGGTGGGGGAAAGGAAAGAATCTTTAAAAATTTCATCAGGGGAGGGGGGGGGGTGGAGGAGTCGACCACCCCTAAGTAGTAATCAAATAAACTCCATGCGTAGTTCTACGGTTTAACAGGGACGGAAGATTTATCAAAAGGAGTCTACTTGAATACGGGGGTAAGTCTACTCCAGGAACCCAGTTAAAATTTCGAAGGGCAAATAGAAGAAATTTCTTCTGGACAGTTTCAATTCTATCCTAGTGAATCGAGTATTGTAGGGACCACACACAAGATCCATACTCCAGGATGGGACGTACTAGGGATGTATAAAGCGTTTTAGTGGTGTAGGGATCATTAAACTCTTTCGACCACCGCTTGATGAAGCCAAGGACATTAATGGCCTTATTGACCATAGACGAAATATGAGAGTCAAACTTTAATTTAGGATCAAGAATAAAGCCTAAATCTTTATTTCAAAAACGCGGTCAAGTGGTGAAGCATCAAGTAAGTAGTGATCAGTAAAGGGGGTGGCGACTTCTACAAAAAGACATGACTTTACATTTTGAACAATTTAAATTTAGTAAGTTAGTACGGCACCAGGCTGAGAATGCACCCAAATCTGACTGTAGTAAATTACACTGGAAAGCATAATATAGGTGAAACATAGCTTCACATCATCAGAAAACATACATACAAAAGAGTCAGTAATAACAGCTGGGAGATCGTTAATATACAAATTAAATAGCAAAGGACAAAGGTGACTTCCCTGGGAGCACCAGAGGTGACTAAAACAGGTTTAGATACAGACGATTTAAAAACAACTTTTTGTGTTCGGCCACACAAGTACTCCGAAAGCCACAATAAGAGTTTTGATGGAAATCCTATAATATTTAATTTATGAAGCAACAGAGATGAACTAACAGAATCAAATGCCTTACTAAAATCGGTGTAAACAACGTCAGTTTGCATTTTTTCCTGAAACCCTTTGATAACAAGTGAAGTGAAGTCAAGAAAGTTAGTGGTAGTCGATCTACGCCTAACAAAACCGTGTTGATAAGGCGATATAATTGAACTACATATGTGTTGCAATTGAGAATATATAATTTGTTCAAAGACTTTTGGAATGGAAGAAAACTGGGATATACCCCTATAATTTTTAACGTTGGACTTAGAAGAATTTTTATGGAGTGGAATAATAAAGGGTTCCTTATAAATAACGGAAAACACAGTTTAGTCACTCGACAAGTTAAATAGTGTTTACCTGGCACTCCATCTGGACCAGGCAAGTAGCTTGATTTGATAGAGTTAAGGTCACTAAGGAGCGTACAATCGGTAATAACTGGGATATATATGCAACTATAAAATCTAGATGTGTACTGATCGGAACTTTCTTTCGTATATTTAGGTAAAGCGAGTATGACAAATTTGGGATCACGGGAAAACTTAGAGTTGTTTAGGATCACTGGAAAAGTTAGAATTGTTTACCAAATATAGCCAAGAAAACTATAAATTACTTATAGCACGCAAAAATACAACCGTCACAAACGCAAAATAGGAAAGATTGATTATGAGTTTCGTCAAAGACTATATTCATCACCTCAAGCTTATTTTTATTAAATGTTTTTATTATCTTAGACCCCATTTACACGCTGAAGTTTTTTCATGAAGTTTTTTCATTCTGTTTTAAAACTTTTTCGGAATTCAGGTCGCATTTACACGCTGAAGTTTTTCAGTGAAGTTTTTCCTTTGAAAATGCAACTCTGGTTTAAATTTATGGTCGATAAACATACACAGTTAACACCAGTTCAATTAATTCTTTCTTCCATAACATTTCTATTAATAATTTATAAGCCACAACAATATATTTACTATTTGCGCTAATATTGCTTGTGCGATATTTCGTATCAATAATTTTATTTTTCACTTCAAACACTGTGCAACTCTGTGTTTACATTCTATCGGAATAAGGCAAAGCAAAATTAGAAGAAAAATTAACGACTTAACAAGTAGTGAATTATTGCTTGAATTTTTACAACTCTACTCCCCTTGCCTTCAAACAAAAGATTCAGAGAGAAAATTCACGACAAAACTTCAGCGTGTAAATGGGGTCTCTTTGTCCAAAATTTCAAAACATTTAAAGCATTCAATCCGGGCTTTTGCTTATTTCGTGGTGTGTTTGAGATAGGTGTTCACTACATGAAAAAATTGTATATTGATTACTCATGGCTCGATTGATTTGCAAGTGATGATAGTAAATTTTATGTAAGTGACATAGATAACAAGTAAGAAGGCTCTAGTCGGGAGAGCCCGACAATAAATAAATTACATTTATGTAAGACTTTGGTATACTGACTTAGCTTCAATCGATTAAGTTCAATATCTCCGGTGTTTCTCAATCGATTTGGACGAAATTTTCAGAAAAGTTCTATCATTACCCATTACGTCAACCCTCATTTTTAGATTTTCCAAATTCGATATTTTTTTGTTATCGATACCATGTGTATATCGGAAACCAGAATAGTTATCGATAATTTGAAGCAAACTTTTTCTGCTTATGGTATAGGAGAACTTATATCCAAAATCTGAAGTCTCTAGCTCTTGTAGTCTCTGAGATCCACGCGTTCATACAGACGGAAAGACGGACAGACAGACGGACATGGGTATATCGTCTCGGCTGTTGATGCTGATCAAGAATATATATACTCTATGGGGTCGGAGATGCTTCCTTCTGCCTTTTACATACTTTTGCACAAAACCATTATACCCTTATTTACCCATTTTATGGGTTAAGGGTATAAAAAAATTGTGCCTCATGCTCCCCTCTAGTACGGCCGAGCAACGCAAAATCAACGTAGCGTCAACGCACAGCTTTGACTTTTTTCGTTGCAAAAATCATAGCTTTTGAACCAAACAAGATAATCGGTCAATTTAAAAAGCATCTGAAAGATAATTAATCAACCTGTAAAATTGGCATTTGAAATGAATTCTACGATGGTGCCTATGCAAAGTGGAAATTGGTGAAAAAAATCAATTTATGGGAAGGAAAAAAATATTTTTTAAAATTTTTGATATTTTTTGTTTTGTTTTTAAGGCTTCTAAGTTTTAAAATTAATATTACAATTAAAAAAATATTTTTGTAAGCTTTTTTTTTTTTAATTTTTTGTAAAATATTCATCACAATCCGTAAAATTTGGTGTATGTAAATGAGTAATCATCTCTGAACTATAAGTATTTTCTAATTCTTTTCGTGACTTAACATGCCTCAGTGATGAAATAAGTGGATCTGAAGATGCTGCTAACATGTTGATGCATCGTTTGAGTTTCAGTATCCGTACTTGGGGCAGTCTACTTTAAGTCCAACTTGTTTGAAAAACGCATCCTGTATTTGCTTCTTTCTGAACTTTTCTTTATCTTTGTTTGATGTTATTTCAAAAAAGTGTTCCTCCTCTTGAGGATGCGTATACGCTAATTTTAACAAGAACTCCATACATCTTATTCTTGCGTGCAAAGGGGAGATCCCAAATTCATAATTCTCTTCATTTGTAGAATCGTTTAAATCGAAGAAGTTCTTTTGCGTCTTTATGCAAATTGGGCATGACAAAGTTGACTTTGTGTTTGTCAGTTCGTTGACCACGTTTCCGTCAACCATGGTCAGGTGGAACTCGTAATTACATTCAATGTTTTTTCCTTCTCCGATTTCGAGCTTTTATGGCTTAATCTTGCTTATTTGGTCTTCAATATCCCTTACTCTGTTCCGTATGAGTTCCGGCGATTCCCGTGCAAACTGAAACATTATTGGTCGTCAATAATGTACAGATGACGGTTGTTCATTTTTCCAGTGTAAAAAAACATCAGATTTTAGCCGTAAAGGAACAACATATGCCATAAACATGTTCCCGTCCGATATTGTAGCGTCATCGGAAGATATTCTTTGCTTATACACGCTTTGTCCAGATGATCCATCGCAGCCCCATTTACAGATTCTCAGGAAGAGCTTCAATCACATATGCAGCAAGACTCATCAACAGCCGTTTTGTTGTATGGTCCGTTAGCTCCTGTATGTTGGTTTTTACTTCAGTAAACTCCGTATGCAGTGGTCGTGAATCTAATTTTTCTTTCGAAACATGTTTGTATACCGGTAAAATGTCAGCTCCATGTTGCCTTAAAGATGCCCGTAGTATCTCATATTTCTCTTTAGAAAGTTCAAAGTCTATAAACAAAGCCAAAGCTTCTTCGGAACCATACTTCTTAAGGGTTGAGTTTGGAGGCGTGGGAATGCTTTTCTGATTCTTTGTAGTCGTGGTGGGCTGGCAATAGCAACTGATTTTGTAATCTGTGACCTTAATTTTTCAACATCCTTTGTGTATCTAATAGACAGCGCTTCCGATAAATGTACCGTGGATAAATCCTTTGTTGAATCAGCAAGTTTCCTCTTATGTAAAATTTGAGCACTCTTCCATGTTTTTAGTTGGCCTTTCTCTTGCTCGGCCGGTTGATGTGCTGGGTTCATCTCCTGTCAATGCATCCAGGATGGTATCTTTATTAAGCCAGTCTTGGTGTTGTAGTTGAATCTCTCAATCATTCTGTTTGATTGCATCCGTCTTGAGTTTAGTCTAGCATAATTCAAGGCAAGTTTTTCTTTTACATTTTCAAGTTCAAGTTTTCAAATTCTTCGAAGGCAGCTTCCATGAAATTTGTTGGTGTGTCTGACTTCCTAAACAGGTCAAATAATTTACGGTTGTTCAATGACATGTTTGAAGAGTAATGTACTAATGTACTTGCCTCGCCAATTTTTTGTCGTAGACTTATTCAGAGATTATGATTGTTTTTCAATAAACAGTCTAATCTACTACCGGATAGATAACGTTTGGATCAAGGGTTCAAGAAAAGAGTTAGCCTTCATGCCTACAAAATTGACCTAATATTTGTTATATATTTGGGTTTGGTCAATTTGTGCAATTAGGGCACAACGCACGTGTCCGAATAAGATGCCTACCTGTATGGGATGTTACTACTTATACACCAGGGCAATTCTATATATGGTGCGTATCAGGTAGTTTATTTGTATATCCTGTAACTGAACCTGAGTTTAGCGACCAGAATTTAACAAAGGGTTTCAGGCAAGCATACTGAATAAAAAACAAAATCATGCATCTTAACAATAAGGAACGAAACAATAATAATAAGAAATGGTTTTCACGGTTATGTGTCATAAATGGCCCAGAAATGAATGAAAAATATTTTGTACTTATGACTTTTTTCATTTTTTTACATTTAAAAACAAATATCAAATTTGGTGACTCTAGCTCGAAGTTTGTAAAAAGTGGGGAAAGGGGGACTGGGGGCGGTATGGGTGGGCGTGGCATGTAAATTTTGATGCATATCTATGTGGAATGTCAATTGGTATCTTCATACCAAATTTGGTAACTCTAGCTCGAAGTTTGTAAAAAATGGGGAAAGGGGGGCTGGGGGCAGTATTGGTGGGTGTGGCATCCAAACTTTTGATGTAGCTTTTGGGAGGTCATCATCACCTATCTTAACACCAAATTTGGTGGCTCTAGCTAAAAAACTGTGGGAGGTAAGGCCATTTCTGATTTCAAAATGCGGTGGAGCTGGGGGGTGGAATGGGTGGGCGTGGCTCCAAAACTTTGAGGCAGTTTTTTGGGAGTCGTTACCAGCTATCTTCATACCAAATTTGGTCGTTCTAGCTGTAAGGGTGTGCGAAATATGTGGATTTATCGGTTTTGAGTTATCGAATCTATCGATTTGCCAGCCCCCAGTTATCGTAGAACCCCAATCTTGACACTTTAATCTACTATGCCATAGATAAAGATAATAAAAAAGTTTCAAGTCTCTAGCTTGAAGAGTGTGGAAAAAACTTGCACACATACGGACAGACACCATGACGGACATTGCACAAAACCAATATACTCTTTACCTTCGGTATCGAGTATAAAAAGGGGCAAAAACGGGCAGCTGAAACTTTTTGCATTAGATAAAGGAATAATCAAAGAAATAATTTTGAAAATATGGCTGATGTAAAATGTGAATTTTTTTTTTTTTTAATTTCCATCATAGTTGAAAAATAGTGAAAAAATGGATAGTTGGTAAATATCGATTTACCTTGCCAACCGCAAAGCAAACATTACAATTTTTTTAAATTATTTTTTTAATAAAAAGATATATTAATAGAATTAAAAATAATGATGATCCGCTTCTTAGTTTTGACTTATTGTATCTTAAAGCCGACAAAATCACATTAACCCTCATCGGTCCCCCGTATGCGCACGCATACAATTTTGATCTATTACCTTGAATAAAATAAAAACGTCTAAGCGGAATTGCCTTATACTTTGCAAAGTACTGCAGTTTTAGCTTCGAATCGGTCCCATTGTATGGGAGCGCATACACATAAACATGCAAAACAGTAGCCGAATTGTTGGACACCTGCATGCCATAAATCCCGGATTTTTGAAGAATGTTGCTTATTTTGGTATAAATAGGCCAATCCTTTCTAGTCAGTTTAGGCCCAATATTTCAATGTCCAGTTAAATTTTCGTTTAGCTAACTGCCGCATTATTTTGCTGGTCGAGTTAAAACAGTTTGGTTGTCTCAAAGCCAAAATAACCTTTCATCGATAAGTAACTATCGCCTTAACAGCGTTGCCACATATATACACAGCGTTGCCATTTATAGCGAGCGGCTCAGCTGTTTTTTGTTATTGTTTTGGTTGGTGACTGGCAAATTTTGCACATTTTAAATATATGAAATTTAAAATTAAAATGATCACGCCTGATTGCAAACTGTTCCGTGGGAAAAACTTTTCGCTTTCTGAGGAGCATTTGTTGGTGGAACTAGTGGTGTCGAATCAGCATATTTTAGAGTGCAAGAAGAGTGACGCCGTTACGTGGAAGCAGAAGGACGAAGCCTGGCAGAAACTTGCTGCTCAGTTCACTGCGCAAACTGGTGTTAGTCGTTCGTGGAAAGCCTTGAAGGACAAATATGCTGTGCGATGCCATTTTTCTTTAATAACAAAATAAATATACAATTCAAGGGACAGCTGTTTGCTTTATCGATGATTCTTATCGATATATCGTGACTTCAACGCGCTATAAATTTTAACCGACACCCAGCCTTCCGGTTAGTTTGTTTCTCATATACTCCTAACCGAACATTGAACAACTCAAATTCGACTAAACTTAGAATAAGTTGACTAACCGGACATTGAAATATTGGGCCTTAGTCTTATTCTGCATCTCGAGAGTGACACCAAGTAAGTGCAGTTTGTTTGCGCCGAAAGACGACAACGAGGGCGAATCTCCGTGGAATAGTGACGATGATTTTGCATTATCAGACGAGGAAAATGATGAAAGTGAACTTAGCGTGCATTCAGATGAACCACTTGAGCAAAATTTAGCCGAAGAAAATGCAGCCATTCCAGAAAATAAATATTGGTCAAAAAATAAGAAGAATATTCATCGCAACCATTTGAATTCAATCGAAAATCTTACTTCAGGTAAAAACCTACTCTCTTCGTTATGGGATCATGTTCATTATTTGTTTCATTTTTGTTGTTATTCAGGTACAAAAGCATTAGCAGCTGTTAATATAGTTGATGTTTCGTCTGCATTTCATATGTTCGTTGGACCGGTTGAGAATACAGTATTTTGAACATGAACAATTTTTATGGTGTGAGAAAGTACAAAAATGAATCGCAAACCATTGATTTAGACACTCTGCTTGCATACTTTGGATTGGAAAAGGTCGGAATCGTAATGCCACTCCTGAACGCAATAACGGACGGCGTGTTGTTTTGGATTTGGTGGAAGGACCTTCTGACAGAAATGTAACGTGTGACAACTTTTTCACTTCGTATGAATTGGCAGAAGATTTGCATGAGCAACGCATGACTATTTTGGGAACCATAAGGAAAAATAGGACCGAAATTCCTTCAGTTCTAATCGACATGCGTCAAGCCAATTTACCATACAGAAGTCGTATATTAACATAAATTGCAAGCAGTTATGTTGTCATATGTTCCTCGCCGGTACCGTTTTGTGACATTGCTCAGTACATACCACAATGTTGTCAGCATAACTGAGAATAGTGAAAAGAAGAATCCTAATCGATGATGCATCGAAGACTACAACAAAACCAAGAGTGGCGTAGACACAATGGGTCAAATGGTGGCTACGTACACATGCAAACGGAAAGTCAATCGGTGGCCAATGGCAATATTTTGTAACATGCTTGATGTTAGTGCGTTGAATGCATTCGTGACGTTCATTGCATTGTTCCCAAATTGGAAAAATACTAAGACGAACCATAATACTCGTCGTCGCCTTTTTACTGAGGAGCTTGGATTGAATCTCGTTGAAAAACGCAAAAATCCACCTCAAAGTAATGATGCTGCCAGTGTTATATGAAGAATTCGGGAGATTCGCCATTTGCCATGTACATCAAAACGAGGCCGATGCTACATCAGCACTTATAAATATAACAAACATCTTTTTGTTACATGCTGTGAACACTGTAGAAATTTCATTTGTTCTGAACATAATTTTAATTTATGCGAAAAAATGTGCAAATAACTAACAAAAAGTTAAAAAATTAAATTTTTTCTTCTAATATATGTAATATTCAAATTTTAATTTAATTCTAAATTTACCTTTAAGATATTTTAAACAATATAATAAACATTAAAAAAACACAATACATATATTGTTGTTAATATTTATTTTTATTTATTTTTAGCATTTTTACAGTTAAAACATATGTATGTGTATGCGCGCGCATACATTGGGACCGTTTAGATGTATTTCTCGAGAGACCGATGAGGGTTAAAATTGCGATTTTTATGCAACACAAAATATCAGTCAACTTTGCAGGGCTGTATCTTATACACAAAAATCTGGTTGTATTAATGATTGCAGATCTGAAATCTTGGGAAAATTTGCTATAAAGTTGGTTAATTCAATATTAGAGGCACATGCAATTTTTGATTTTTACCACTTGACTTGACGACTCACAATGTATTCGGCTGCCGTATTTTGCAAGGCGATGTCCGCTCAGAACGTTAACGTTTCTCTAAGAACGCTAGGTTGAACTAATGCCATGCAGAGAAGCGATAATAGTCGCTCGTTTGACTCAATGACATTCAGATAGCGACAATAGCGTCGGGTGGGCGTGGCATCCAAATTTCACTACCAGTTATCTTCATACCAAATTTGGTAGATCTAATTCAGCAACTCTGAAAGATTCACGCATTCCCATTTTTAATGAAGCGTTGAGGCAGCTGGTGGCGGCTAGAGCGGTATTGGTAGGCGTGGCATCCAAACTTTTGATGCAGTTTTTTGGGGGTCGTCATCACCTGTCTTGGCACCAAATTTGTTGGCTTTAGTTCAAAAACTGATGTAGATATAGGCTTTCTTATTATACTCGATACCGAAGGTAAAGAGTATATTGGGTTTGTGCAATGTCCGTCATGGTGTCTGTCCGTCTGTCCGTCTGTATGAACGCAACTTTTTTCCACACCCTTCAAGCTAGAGACTTGAAACTTTCCAATTCTCTTTATCTATGGGATAGTAAATTAAAGTGTCAAGATGGGGGTTCTACGATAACTGGGGGGCTCGCAAATCGATAAATTCGATAACTCAAAACCGATAAATCCACATATTTCGCACATCCTGACAGCTAGAACTACCAAATTTGGTGAGAAGATAGCTACTAGCAACCCCCAAAAAATGCATCAAAAATTTTGGAGCCCCGCCTACCCATTCCGCCCCCAGCCCCCCCGCATTTTAAAGTCAAAAAAGCCTATATCTCCCACGAATTTGAGCTATAGCCACCAAATTTGGTGCCAAGATAGGTGATGGTGACCCCCCAAACTGCAAAAACGGGAATGCGTGTATCTTCCAGAGTAGTGGAGCTAGAGCCCTCAAATTTGGTAGGAAGATAGCTGGCAACAACCCCAAAAGAATTGCATCAAAGTTTTGGAGCCACGCCCACCCATTCCGCCCCCAGCCCCCCCGCATTTTGAAATCAGAAAAGCCTATATCTCCCACAGTTTTTTAGCTAGAGTCACCAAATTTGGTGCCAAGATAGGTGATGATGACCCCCCAAAAACTGCATCCAAAGTTTGCATGCCACGCACACCAATACCGCCCTAGCCACCCCCATCTGCCCCAACGCTTCGTCAAAAACGGGAATGCGTGTATCTTCCAGAGTAGTGGAGCTAGAGCCAACAAATTTGGTAGGAAGATAGCTGGCAACAACCCCAAAAGAATTGCATCAAAGTTTTGGAGCCACTCCCACCCATACCACCCCCAGCCCCCTTTCCCCACCTTATACAAACTTTGAGCTAGAGTCACCAAATTTGGTATGAAGGTAGCATTTGAAATTCCACAAGGATCTGGAGCAAAAAATTTGATGCCACGCCCAACCATACCGCCCCCAGCCCCCCTTTCCCCATTTTATACAAACTTCGATGTAGAGTCACCAAATTTGGTATGAAGATAGCAATTGACATACCACATGGATCGGCAGCAAAAATTTGAATTCCACGCCCACCCATACCGCCCCCAAGCCCCATAGCCCCCCTTTCACCACCTTTACATGCTTCGAGCAAGAGTCACCAAATTTGGTAGGAAGATAGCTGACAACGACCCCCAACAATCTGCATCAAAGTTTTGGAGCCACGCCCACCCATTCCGCCCCCAGCCCCCCGCATTTTTAAGTCAAAAAAGCCTATATCTTTTACAGTTTTTGAGCTAGAGCCACCAAATTTGGTGCCAAGATAGGTGATGATGACCCCCCAAAAACTGCATCAAAAGTTTGGATGCCACGCCTACCAATACCGCCCTAGCCACCTCCAGCTGCCCCAACGCTTCGTCAAAAACGAGAATGCGTGTATCTTCCATATTTGTGGAGCTAGAGCCACCAAACTTGGCAGGAAGATAGCTTGCAACGACCCCCAAAAAACTGCATCAAAGTTTTGGAGCCACGCGCACCCCTTCCACCCCCTTTCCCCACCTTTTACAGTCTTTGAGTCTAGAGTCACCAAATTTTGTATGAAAGTAGCAATTGACATTCCACATAGATCTGCAGCAAAAATTTGAATGCCACTCCCACCCATACCACCCCCAGCCCCCCTTTCCCCACTTTTTACAAACTTTGAGCTAGAGTCACCAAATTTGGAAGGAAGGTAGCAATTGACATTCCACATAGATCTGCAGCAAAACTTTGGATGCCACGCCCACCCATACCGGCCCCAGCCCCCCTTTCCCCACTTTTTACAAACTTTGAGCTAGAGTCGCCAAAATTGGTATGAAGATAGCAATTGACATTCCACACAGATCTGCATCAAAACTTTGGATGCCACGCCCACCCATACCGCCCCTAGCTCCCCTTTCCCCACATTTAACAATTTTCGAGCTTGAGTCACCAAATTAGGTATGAAGATAGCAATTGACATTCCACAAAGATCTGCATCAAAAATTTGGATGCCACGCCCACCCATACTGCCCCCAGCCCCTCTTTCCCCACTTTTTACAAACTTTCAGCTAGAGTCACCAAATTTGGAAGGAAGATAGTTGGTTGCATCCCTATCTGCATCGGAGAAACTTTAAGGCAGCGTACACCCCTGCCTCATCCGTACCCCTTTGCAATCAGGCCTCTTTTTACCTGTTTTAATACTGGTATCGAGTATGCCGCAGTCGGTTGCGACCGACTGCAACGTTTCCACTTGTTTTAGAATGCGTTGGGGCGGGGGGCGTAATGGTTGGGCGTGGCACCAAAATTTGTGATGGAGCTTTTGGGGTTTGCTAGTCGCTATCTTCTTACTGAATTTGGTGGTTCTATCTGTAAGATGTGCGAAATATGTGGATTTATCGATTTTGAGCTATCGAATTTATCGACTTGCCAGCCCCCAAGTTATCGTAGAACCCCCATCTTGCCACTTTAATTTACTTTCCCATAGACAAAAAGAATTAGAAAGTTTCAAGTCTCTAGCTTGAAGGGTGTGGAAAAAAGTTGCGTTCATACGAATGGACGGACGGACGGACACCATGACGGACATTGCTACGGTAACGAGTATAGTAAGAGCGCGTCTCTCTCTCTCTCTCTCTGATAAGCCTTCGGGCTCAGTCATTGCAATGACGTGTCGTTACGACGCATCACTGTAATAAAAGTATTTTTATACTCGATACCGAAGGTAAAGAGTATGTTGGTTTTGTGCAATGTCCGTCATGGTGTCTGTCCGTCTGTCCGTCCGTATGGTTGCAAGTTTTTTCCAGATAAAGCGGCACCCTTCAAGCTAGAGACTTGAAGCTTTCCAATTCTCTTTAACTATGGGATAGTAAATTAAAGTGTCAAGATGGGGGTTCTACGATAACTGGGGAGCTAGCAAATCGATAAATTCGATACTCAAAACCGATAAATCCACATATTTCGCACATCCTTACAGCTAGAACTACCAAATTTGGTAAGAAGATAGCTGTTAGCAACCCCCAAAAACTGCATCAACAATTTTGGAGCCACGCCCACCCATACCGCCCCCAGCCCCCCGCATTTTAAAGTCAAAAAAGCCTATATTTCCCACAGTTTTTTAGCTATAGCCACCAAATTTGGTGCCAAGATAGGTGATGATAACCCCCAAAAAACTGCATCAAAAGTTTGGATGCCACGCCCACAAATACTGCCCTAGCCACCCCCATCCACCTCAACGCTTCATCAAAAACGGGAATGCGTGTATCTTCCAGAGTTGTGGAGCTAGAGCCACCAAATTTGTAGGAAGATAGCTGGCAACGACCCCCAAAAATCTGAGTCAAAGTTTTGCAGCCACGCCCACCCATTTCGCCCCCCTTTCCCCACCTTTTACAAAAATTTAGCTAGAGTCACCAAATTTGGTATGAAGATAGCCATTGACATTCCACATAGACTTGCAGCAAAAATTTGGATGCCACGCCCACCCATACCGCCCCCCTTTCCCCCACATTTCACAAACTTTGAGCTAGAGTCACCAAATTTGGTATGAAGGCAGCAATTGACATTCCACCTAGATCTGCAGCAAAAATTTGGATGCCAAGCCCACACATACCGACCCCAGCCCCTCTTTCCCCACTTTTTACAAACTTCGAGCTAGAGTCACCAAATTTGGTAGGAAAATAGCAATTGACATTCCACATAGATTTGGATCAAAAATTTGGATACCGCCCCAGGCCCCCTCTCCCCACTTTTTACAAACTTCGAGCTAGAGTCACCAAATTTGGAATAAAGATAGAAATTGTTATCCGACATAGATCTGCAGCAAAAATTTGGATGCCACGCCCACCCATACCGCCCCCCTTTCCACCACATTTCACAAACTTTGAGCTAGAGTCACCAAATTTGGTATGAAGGCAGCAATTGACATTCCACATAGATTTGCAGCAAAAATTTGGATGCCACGCCCACCCATACCACCCCCAGGCCCCCTTTCCCCACTTTTTACAAACTTCGAGCTAGGTCAACAAATTTGGAAGGAAGATAGCAACTGACATTTCACAAAGATCTGCAGCATAAATTTGGATGCCACGCCCAGCCATACCGCCCCCAGCCCTCCTCTCCCCACCTTCTAAAAACTTTGAGCTAGAGTCACCAAATTTGGAAGGACGATAGCTGGTGGCATCCTCATCTGCATCGGAGAATCTTTAAGGCAGCGTACACCCCTGCCCAGTCCGTACCCCTTTGCAATCAGGCCTCTTTTTACTGGTTTTAATACTGGTATTGAGTATGCCGCAGTCGGTTGCGTCCGACTGCAACGTTTCCACTTGTTTATTTATGTAGAGCTATCGTGTAATGTAAAATTACAAGCTAGCTTAGAGTTACGGAACACTGGTGACTGAGACCTTCAGCTCTGGGTTTTGTATTTACAGGAGTATATCTACAGATAATGTATTTACAAGGGATGCTTAATGAGATATGTGTTTGGTTTATGAACTATTGTTGGGTTTTGAGTAGTATTAGAAGGAGTGGAACAAGTTTGTTGTTTTTAAGTACTTTAAGATGGGGAAAATGTTTGAGGATGTAGGATTGGAGAGGAGTTGTAGTGAGTTGTTGCTGCCGAAAATACTTTGTCTGTGGGTGTTGTGTGCGGTGCATGAGTCAAGTATGTGTTCTAGTGATAGTTGGTTGTTGCAAGCGGTACATATATTGGGGCTTTTATCGATGTAGTTTAAGTGTGTGATTTTTGTGTGTCCAGGTTATAGGAGTTGAGTTTATTTTGGTTTATGTTGAAATTGAATAGGTCTTTGGTTAGGTGGGTGTTTTTTGTGTATTTTTTATGTTATTGTTAGCTTAGCTTGCTGGACTGGCTAAACTCTTTTCCTCCATCGGATCATATTTATATATATATAAATATTTTTTACTCTATTTAATTTATTTTTATTTTTTTAACTTTCATTTTTAGTTTTCACGTTTAAGTTTTCCTTTTCTATTTTCTACTAACATCTCTGTTTTAAGTATAGAGTCTATGATATCACTGACAATTTTGGCTGTGGAAGGGGGCATAGCTGGCCGGACTGGCAAATAATACACCCCCATCGGCCGGTGATGTTATTAGACATTTTTGTTCTCTGCCTAGGCTTTTTACTTGTGTTCGGTGTTGTTGATGTTTTTTTTTTTGCGTCTATAGTGGAGAGGGAATCAGAGCAGATGCAATATTTCCCTCTTTTGTTTTTTAAAAGCAGCAGAGCTTCGACGATTGGGATCATTTCACTGAAGAATACAGGTGAGTAGTGTGGTAGGAGACATGTCTTTAGATTGTGATCCGTCTGTATATATAAAAGTGAAGTTGTGGTGTTCATTCTGTTTTTCTATGTATTTGAGCGGTATATTTCGGGTGTGGTGTTTTTATACCCTTAACCCATAAAATGGGTAAAAAGGGTATACACCTAATTCTGTTTTTACACGGTCTTTTTTTTACACTATTTTGAAAAAACACGGTTTGAAAATAATCTTTTTTATATTTTTACACGATTTTATCCCATTTAGCATGGTTCGAAATTTTGTTGGATTTAATTTTATTTGTAATATTTTATTTTTCAAGTCATAAATATATTTTGCATCAATATGGGCTGGAGGATGATGTTTTTTAATGTTTTTTCTGTTTTTACTTTGACTATGAGATTGAAGTCGTCAGCGTATGCGCATAGACTGATATTTGGGTGTTGGATTATCGTTGTGGTTAGTTTATTGCAAGCTATTACAAAGAGATCCCTGAGGAATGCCATTGTAGATGGGTTGGAAGGAGGAGTATGCTGAGTGTATGCGGATTATTATTTTTCTGTTTGAGTTGAGTTTCTGACGTAGTTAATTATTTTTGTGCCAGTTTTCCTTTCTGCTAGTTGGTCCAGTATTGAGTGAATTCCTAATCTATCAAAACCTTTTGGAAAGTCTTGTGAGATTATTGAGATGTATTTTCTTCTGGAGACAGCTCTGGCTTTAAGATGGTCTACAAGTAATAGACTGTCTATAGCCCATATCCCCTTCTTGAATCCTGTTTGACTGATGTGGATGAGTTTATCGTTTGTGATAAACCACCACAGTCGTCTGACTACTATTTTGTCAAGGACTTTGGACAAACACGGGTTAAGGGATATGGGACGGTATGCGTTAAGTGTGTTTATACTCGATACCGAAGGTAAAGAGTATATTGGGTTTGTGCAATGTCCGTCATGGTGTCTGTCCGTCTGTATGAACGCAACTTTTTTCCACACCCTTCAAGCTAGAGACTTGAAACTTTCCAATTCTCTTTATCTATGGGATAGTAAATTAAAGTGTCAAGATGGGGGTTCTACGATAACTGGGGGGCTCGCAAATCGATAAATTCGATAACTCAAAACCGATAAATCCACATATTTCGCACATCCTGACAGCTAGAACTACCAAATTTGGTGAGAAGATAGCTACTAGCAACCCCCAAAAAATGCATCAAAAATTTTGGAGCCCCGCCTACCCATTCCACCCCCAGCCCCTCCGCATTTTAAAGTCAAAAAAGCCTATATCTCCCACGAATTTTGAGCTAGAGCCACCAAATTTGGTGCCAAGATAGGTGATGATGACCCCCCAAAAACTGCATCCAAAGGTTTGGATGCCACGCCTACCAATACCGCCCTAGCCACCTCCAGCTGCTCCAACGCTTCGTCAAAAACGAGAATGCGTGTATCTTCCATATTTGTGGAGCTAGAGCCACCAAACTTGGCAGGAAGATAGCTTGCAACGACCCCCAAAAAACTGCATCAAAGTTTTGGAGCCACGCGCACCCCTTCCACCCCCTTTCCCCACCTTTTACAGTCTTTGAGTCTAGAGTCACCAAATTTTGTATGAAAGTAGCAATTGACATTCCACATAGATCTGCAGCAAAAATTTGAATGCCACTCCCACCCATACCACCCCCAGCCCCCCTTTCCCCACTTTTTACAAACTTTGAGCTAGAGTCACCAAATTTGGAAGGAAGGTAGCAATTGACATTCCACATAGATCTGCAGCAAAACTTTGGATGCCACGCCCACCCATACCGGCCCCAGCCCCCCTTTCCCCACTTTTTACAAACTTTGAGCTAGAGTCGCCAAAATTGGTATGAATATAGCAATTGACATTCCACACAGATCTGCATCAAAACTTTGGATGCCACGCCCACCCATACCGCCCCCAGCTCCCCTTTCCCCACATTTAACAATTTTCGAGCTTGAGTCACCAAATTTGGTATGAAGATAGCAATTGACATTCCACAAAGATCTGCATCAAAAATTTGGATGCCACGCCCAGCCATACTGCCCCCAGCCCCCCTTTCCCCACTCTTTACAAATTTCGTGCTAGAGTCACCAAATTTGGTATGAAGATAGCAATTGACATTTCATAAATATCTGCAGCAAATATTTGGATGCCACGCCCACCCATACTGCCCCCAGCCCCTCTTTCCCCACTTTTTACAAACTTTCAGCTAGAGTCACCAAATTTGGAAGGAAGATAGTTGGTTGCATCCCTATCTGCATCGGAGAAACTTTAAGGCAGCGTACACCCCTGCCTCATCCGTACCCCTTTGCAATCAGGCCTCTTTTTACCTGTTTTAATACTGGTATCGAGTATGCCGCAGTCGGTTGCGTCCGACTGCAACGTTTCCACTTGTTTTAGAATGCGTTGGGGCTGGGGGCGGAATGGGTGGGCGTGGCTCCAAAATTGTTGATGCAGTTTTTGGGGGTTGCTAACAGCTATCTTCTTACCAAATTTGGTAGTTCTAGCTGTAAGGATGTGCGAAATATGTGGATTTATCGGTTTTGAGTATCGAATTTATCGATTTGCTAGCTCCCCAGTTATCGTAGAACCCCCATCTTGACACTTTAATTTACTTTCCCATAGACAAAAAGAATTAGAAAGTTTCAAGTCTCTAGCTTGAAGGGTGTGGAAAAAAGTTGCGTTCATACGAATGGACGGACGGACGGACACCATGACGGACATTGCTACGGTAACGAGTATAGTAAGAGCGCGTCTCTCTCTCTCTCTCTCTGATAAGCCTTCGGGCTCAGTCATTGCAATGACGTGTCGTTACGACGCATCACTGTAATAAAAGTATTTTTATACTCGATACCGAAGGTAAAGAGTATGTTGGTTTTGTGCAATGTCCGTCATGGTGTCTGTCCGTCTGTCCGTCCGTATGGTTGCAAGTTTTTTCCAGATAAAGCGGCACCCTTCAAGCTAGAGACTTGAAGCTTTCCAATTCTCTTTAACTATGCGATAGTAAATTAAAGTGTCAAGATGGGGGTTCTACGATAACTGGGGAGCTAGCAAATCGATAAATTCGATACTCAAAACCGATAAATCCACATATTTCGCACATCCTTACAGCTAGAACTACCAATTTGGTAAGAAGATAGCTGTTAGCAACCCCCAAAAACTGCATCAACAATTTGGAGCCACGCCCACCCATTCCGCCCCCAGCCCCCCGCATTTTAAAGTCAAAAAAGCCTATATTTCCCACAGTTTTTTAGCTATAGCCACCAAATTTGGTGCCAAGATAGGTGATGATAACCCCCAAAAAACTGCATCAAAAGTTTGGATGCCACGCCCACAAATACTGCCCTAGCCACCCCCATCCACCTCAACGCTTTCATCAAAAACGGGAATGCGTGTATCTTCCAGAGTTGTGGAGCTAGAGCCACCAAATTTGTAGGAAGATAGCTGGCAACGACCCCCCAAAAATCTGAGTCAAGTTTTGCAGCCACGCCCACCCATTTCGCCCCCCTTTCCCCACCTTTTACAAAAATTTAGCTAGAGTCACCAAATTTGGTATTAAGATAGCCATTGACATTCCACATAGACTTGCAGCAAAAATTTGGATGCCACGCCCACCCATACCGCCCCCCTTTCCCCCCACATTTCACAAACTTTGAGCTAGAGTCACCAAATTTGGTATGAAGGCAGCAATTGACATTCCACCTAGATCTGCAGCAAAAATTTGGATGCCAAGCCCACACATACCGACCCCAGCCCCTCTTTCCCCACTTTTTACAAACTTCGAGCTAGAGTCACCAAATTTGGTAGGAAAATAGCAATTGACATTCCACATAGATTTGGATCAAAAATTTGGATACCGCCCCAGGCCCCCTCTCCCCACTTTTTACAAACTTCGAGCTAGAGTCACCAAATTTGGAATAAAGATAGAAATTGTTATCCGACATAGATCTGCAGCAAAAATTTGGATGCCACGCCCACCCATACCGCCCCCCTTTCCACCACATTTCACAAACTTTGAGCTAGAGTCACCAAATTTGGTATGAAGGCAGCAATTGACATTCCACATAGATGGTTTTAATACTGGTATTGAGTATGCCGCAGTCGGTTGCGTCCGACTGCAACGTTTCCACTTGTTTATTTATGTAGAGCTATCGTGTAATGTAAAATTACAAGCTAGCTTAGAGTTACGGAACACTGGTGACTGAGACCTTCAGCTCTGGGTTTTGTATTTACAGGAGTATATCTACAGATAATGTATTTACAAGGGATGCTTAATGAGATATGTGTTTGGTTTATGAACTATTGTTGGGTTTTTGAGTAGTATTAGATGGAGTGGAACAAGTTTGTGGTTTTTAAGTACTTTAAGATGGGGAAAATGTTTGAGGATGTAGGATTGGAGAGGAGTTGTAGTGAGTTGTTGCTGCCGAAAATACTTTGTCTGTGGGTGTTGTGTGCGGTGCATGAGTCAAGTATGTGTTCTAGTGATAGTTGGTTGTTGCAAGCGGTACATATATTGGGGCTTTTATCGATGTAGTTTAAGTGTGTGATTTTTGTGTGTCCAGGTTATAGGAGTTGAGTTTATTTTGGTTTATGTTGAAATTGAATAGGTCTTTGGTTAGGTGGGTGTTTTTTGTGTATTTTTTATGTTATTGTTAGCTTAGCTTGCTGGACTGGCTAAACTCTTTTCCTCCATCGGATCATATTTATACATATATAAATATTTTTTACTCTATTTAATTTATTTTTATTTTTTTAACTTTCATTTTTAGTTTTCACGTTTAAGTTTTCCTTTTCTATTTTCTACTAACATCTCTGTTTTAAGTATAGAGTCTATGATATCACTGACAATTTTGGCTGTGGAAGGGGCATAGCTGGCCGGACTGGCAAATAATACACCCCCATCGGCCGGTGATGTTATTAGACATTTTTGTTCTCTGCCTAGGCTTTTTACTTGTGTTCGGTGTTGTTGATGTTTTTTTTTTTGCGTCTATAGTGGAGAGGGAATCAGAGCAGATGCAATATTTCCCTCTTTTGTTTTTTAAAAGCAGCAGAGCTTCGACGATTGGGATCATTTCACTGAAGAATACAGGTGAGTAGTGTGGTAGGAGACATGTCTTTAGATTGTGATCCGTCTGTATATATAAAAGTGAAGTTGTGGTGTTCATTCTGTTTTTCTATGAATTTTGAGCGGTATATTTCGGGTGTGGTGTTTTTATACCCTTAACCCATAAAATGGGTAAAAAGGGTATACACCTAATTCTGTTTTTACACGGTCTTTTTTTTACACTATTTTGAAAAAACACGGTTTGAAAATAATCTTTTTTTATATTTTTACACGATTTTATCCCATTTAGCATGGTTCGAAATTTTGTTGGATTTAATTTTATTTGTAATATTTTATTTTTCAAGTCATAAATATATTTTGCATCAATATGGGCTGGAGGATGATGTTTTTTAATGTTTTTTCTGTTTTTACTTTGACTATGAGATTGAAGTCGTCAGCGTATGCGCATAGACTGATATTTGGGTGTTGGATTATCGTTGTGGTTAGTTTATTGCAAGCTATTACAAAGAGATCCCTGAGGAATGCCATTGTAGATGGGTTGGAAGGAGGAGTATGCTGAGTGTATGCGGATTATTATTTTTCTGTTTGAGTTGAGTTTCTGACGTAGTTAATTATTTTTGTGCCAGTTTTCCTTTCTGCTAGTTGGTCCAGTATTGAGTGAATTCCTAATCTATCAAAAACGATACCGAAGGTAAAGAGTATATTGGGTTTGTGCAATGTCCGTCATGGTGTCTGTCCGTCTGTCCGTCTGTATGAACGCAACTTTTTTCCACACCCTTCAAGCTAGAGACTTGAAACTTTCCAATTCTCTTTATCTATGGGATAGTAAATTAAAGTGTCAAGATGGGGGTTCTACGATAACTGGGGGGCTCGCAAATCGATAAATTCGATAACTCAAAACCGATAAATCCACATATTTCGCACATCCTGACAGCTAGAACTACCAAATTTGGTGAGAAGATAGCTACTAGCAACCCCCAAAAATGCATCAAAAATTTTGGAGCCCCGCCTACCCATTCCGCCCCCAGCCCCCCCGCATTTTAAAGTCAAAAAAGCCTATATCTCCCACGAATTTTGAGCTAGAGCCACCAAATTTGGTGCCAAGATAGGTGATGATGACCCCCCAAAAACTGCATCCAAAGGTTTGGATGCCACGCCTACCAATACCGCCCTAGCCACCTCCAGCTGCTCCAACGCTTCGTCAAAAACGAGAATGCGTGTATCTTCCATATTTGTGGAGCTAGAGCCACCAAACTTGGCAGGAAGATAGCTTGCAACGACCCCCAAAAAACTGCATCAAAGTTTTGGAGCCACGCGCACCCCTTCCACCCCCTTTCCCCACCTTTTACAGTCTTTGAGTCTAGACTCACCAAATTTTGTATGAAAGTAGCAATTGACATTCCACATAGATCTGCAGCAAAAATTTGAATGCCACTCCCACCCATACCACCCCCAGCCCCCCTTCCCCACTTTTTACAAACTTTGAGCTAGAGTCACCAAATTTGGAAGGAAGGTAGCAATTGACATTCCACATAGATCTGCAGCAAAACTTTGGATGCCACGCCCACCCATACCGGCCCCAGCCCCCTTTCCCCACTTTTTACAAACTTTGAGCTAGAGTCGCCAAAATTGGTATGAAGATAGCAATTGACATTCCACACAGATCTGCATCAAAACTTTGGATGCCACGCCCAACCATACCGCCCCCAGCCCCCCTTTCCCCACATTTAACAATTTTCGAGCTTGAGTCACCAAATTAGGTATGAAGATAGCAATTGACATTCCACAAAGATCTGCATCAAAACTTTGGATGCCACGCCCAGCCATACTGTCCTCAGCCCCCCTTTCCCCACTCTTTACAAATTTCGTGCTAGAGTCACCAAATTTGGTATGAAGATAGCAATTGACATTTCATAAATATCTGCAGCAAATATTTGGATGCCACGCCCACCCATACTGCCCCCAGCCCCTCTTTCCCCACTTCTTACAAACTTTCAGCTAGAGTCACCAAATTTGGAAGGAAGATAGTTGGTTGCATCCCTATCTGCATCGGAGAAACTTTAAGGCAGCGTACACCCCTGCCTCATCCGTACCCCTTTGCAATCAGGCCTCTTTTTACCTGTTTTAATACTGGTATCGAGTATGCCGCAGTCGGTTGCGTCCGACTGCAACGTTTCCACTTGTTTTTGTTTGAGTCTGGTCTTAAAACTGGGATTATCATGCTAGTTTTGTAAGCTTGTGGGATGTGGTTCTCAAGGATTGCGTTTTATAGGTTCATGATTCGGAGTTTGGTTTTTATGTCAAGTTTTTTTTTTATCATTGTTTAGTTTAATCTACCTTGTCCTTGGGTGTTTCCTTTTAGAGAGTTAAGTGCTGCTGAAAGTTCAATGTAGGTTACTTTTTTTTTTATTTCGATTGCTTTTTTTTAGGGGTGTTGGTAATTGTTTCGTGGCTTGCATTCATGCAGGTTGCAAAAGGTTTTTGCAAAACATGTCTGCAATTTCTGGTTTATTGGTGGTGAATTGGTTGGTGGATGGGCTTAGGATGCTGTGAGTATTTTTATTTTGGGGTGAGTCTACAGAGGCGCCTTATGTTGTGCCAGATTGTGTTGGAGGGGGTGTGAACTTTTGGGTGCTTTCTTTTTTTTGCTTCTCTGAGGGCGCGTCTAAAAAGGGCGTTTGCTATTTTGAAAACTATGATTTTTTCGGTTGTGATGTTGTTTTTAAAATTGTGCCACTTTTTCATTTTGTCGTTCCGTAACCCTTCGAAAGTTTTTGTTCCACCAAGGAACCTTGTTTGCCTGTGTTTTGGGGTGAGATTGGGGGATTGCTCTGTGTGCACTGGATATAATTATTGAGTGGCTGCTTCTTGGCTAATATTTGTGCTACTTTGTCGCTGTGTTGTTTATTTTTCTATTAACTCAGAAAAGAGTTTCCAGTTTGCTTTTTCGGTGATGAAGTGTGGTCTTGAGGTTGTGGCTTTGTCGTGTGGTGTGTTGGATGTGAAGAGGGTTTTAATAATGGGGAAGTGGTCACTGCCAAAGAGATCGTCTTCCGTATTCCAAGTGCTGTCAATATAAAGCGTTGGGCTTGTAAAGGTTAGGTCGATATTTGTAAGAGTGTTGTGTGTGCTAAGGTGTTTTGGTGATCCGTTGTTTAGTAGTGTGTAGTTGGATTGGGATATACATTTTTTGAGTGTTGTGCCTCTTATGTTATTCGTTTTGCCTTCATTCGTTGCCAGCCGTTAAAGTCGCCTGTGACTACGGTAGGTACATTAGACGATTCTAGCACGGAGTAAAGGTTTTTTTTTTTTTTTTTTTTTTTAGCGAAAATGCTTGGTTTGGAGCAATGTAGGCTGATTTTATTCTACATTTGACCTTTGACGTGATTTCTGCTCATATTGCGTCGAAGTCGTCTTTAAGTAAATTTCTTGGGCTTGTATAGATTTGTAAATTAGCAGAGCAACTCCTCCGTAGGAACTTGAGGTGTTTTTTGTTATTAGTATGTAGTTGATGGGAATAGGTAAGTGATAAGTGCATTTTATATGTGTTTCTTGTAGGGAGATTATGTTGGGTTGTTGTTTTTATACCTTTAGCCCATAAAAAGGGTATAATGGTTTTGTGGAAAAGTATTGTAAAGGAGTAATTTAGCCAGGGGTATAATCTCAGTCTGGCCAGGTACAACACACAAGAATATTTATGTATTTTGGTGGGACTATAACGTGCGCGGTTTTACAAGTTGGAAGGGGAAACGCCGGCGTCGTCACCAACACGACGGCCGACACACTCAGCGGCCAGAGTATAAAACGACTGAGCTTGACTCGCGTACGCGCGTGTATAAAAACCAAAGAAAAGAAATAGAAAGAAAGAAAACACACATCAATTGCACTCCACTGGGTCACGGACTTACCGGCGGCCAATTTATTCAGTTTCTATAAAAGATTATATGTACAAGAAAACCTAAACCTAACTACATATATATACTTATATATATGAACTACGGCGCACTATCCCCTCTCACCTTATCTTTACCAAACTCTATATCTTTGCTACGAACACCCTATCTCACTTTGCTGCTTTTCTCGTTAACTATTTTTTTCCAAGCCCGTGCACGTCCGCTCACTTTCATCCATAAATCGCAACTCCCTCGCCCGCGCTTCGGCTTCGGCCCAAGTAGCAGATTTTGTCACTCCCCACACTTGCCCGTGACCGTGGTGGATTTGTTGATCGCAGCTGGCGCGCTGCATCTTGCGACTCTGCGTTTTTGGGCGGTTATACTTAAATATAAAGACTTTACGCTCCTTACGTTTACTACGTACAAATATCTTACGCTCCTTGCGTTTACTAAATATAAATACTGCGCACTCCTTGCGTCTAACAAAAGTTATAACTATAACTTAAACAAACTTGCGACTTAAAAACTATAAATATAATAAATATAACTCTTTGTGAAGGGGCCGACGCGGCCTACTACCTTTCTTGGGTAGCGTGACAGTTACGTGTCCGCACGCGTTCCTCGTCACGCCGTGTAGCTCCCCGTTCACCTCCACCTTGAACCTGGAACGGCGGGCTCCCAACGTACAATTTTCCTACGCCTCTGATATGGCCGCGACCGCGTAGTCGGTCAGATCGTCCTCGTCCGGGAAGACAGCCCAATTTGCGGGGCGTATCGCCCACATTTTCGGCGGTAATACCTTTCCCTGGATTGGCGGCTCTGTCACCCTCACCGCCGCTGCTGATCACATAAGGGAATTGGTCGCTCATCTTGGGTATTCTGTGGGATTTATAAACACAATCGGTTAGTCTTCATGATGAACGGGCCTTCTGAATTCAATTTGGTTAGTGTCAATAAAAAAGAATAAAGAGATTAATTAAAACTGTGACAAGTCTGCTCTTTGTCAGGCGCTCGGTCGGGTTGGTCATCTTCTGCGTGCTCCTCTCCCTCGTGATAGAATGGCTTCAGTTGCGCAATGCTGGCGAGTTTGCTCTTTCTTTGTCCTTCTTTTACCAATCGCACGATATTCGGTGATACGAACTTTTTACACGAGGAATGGGCCATCGAACTTGGGAGCGAGTTTCGCCGCGAAACCTTCACGGCTTTAGAGAGTTGGGTGGCTCTTAGTAGCACCAACGTATTGAGTCCTGGTCCGCTATTCTCTTCTCCTGAGGTTATAGTTCCTCCCTTGGTCCTTCGACGCTCGATGTAAATTTGTCTGGACGATACTGAAAGCTTCCTTTAATCTCCTTGCCGGTCTTCTGGTGCTTGCAGCATGCTTCCGGATCCGGGTGTCTTCTCGTCGTACAAGGAAGCTGGTAAAGCGGGGCTCTCTCCCCTGCATCAGAAAAGCGGGTGAAAATTCTGTAGAGTCCGCTACACTGGAGTTAACCGCCAACGAAATTTCCAGTAACAATTCGTCCCACGAACTTTGGTGACTGCGCGATCATCGTATTTACTGTCGATTGGTCCTTTCGTCGGGTTTCTTGTGGACAATATGGGGCAGTATGCTGCAATTCTACGCCCAACGAGTTCAAAAATGACTTAAAATTCCGGCTCGTAAACTGTACACCGTTGTCGCATACAAACTTTTGGGGTATGACAAAACGACGTAATACACGCTCACGGAACGCCTTCTGCAGTTGGCCGCTGTCGCTCGCTTCAAGGGGACCAGCTCCACACATTTTGAAAACGCGTCATGGAATACCAAGAGCATCGTGTTCCCGTGTTTCGAGCGCGGTAAGGGTCCTACAAAGTCGGCGCATAGTACAGCCATGGCTCGGCCACCTGTCGCGTCAACATCTGTCCAGCCGGCTTTACTTGTTCAGTCTTAAACCTCTGGCACGATCCGCAGTACTTAACGTACTTCGCCGCGTCTCGGAACATTCTAGGCCAGTAGTAGCGTTGTGCCAGACGCATTATCGTCTTCCGTACTCCTTGGTGCCCGACCGTCGGTGCGTCGTGGCACTCCAACAAAAACTCGTTTCCTCTGATCCTCATCGAAGCACAGCTTCCAGGGGATGTATCGTCGGCGTCCGCACGGTGTCCGAGGTGTCTATATGAGTTGACCGTTCTCTTCCATATAATCGGCGTATTTCACTGGGTCTTCAGCAAATCTTTCTTTCATCCTCTCGATCCACTTACCGGACGATTTTTCCTGTACCGCTTGTTGAAAGTTCTCCACGGGTTGCCGGGATAGGCGTCCGCTACTACGTTGAGCTTCCCTCGTCTGTACCGTACGTCAAATTGGTACTGCTGCAGCTCCATTGCCCAGCGCGCTATCTTCCCCGACGGGCTCTCGATCGAATTCAACCATTTCAAAGCCATATGGTCGGTTATTACTTCGAACCGATATCCTCCAGGTAGCATCTCATCTTCCGGATTGACCATACTATAGCCAAACACTCTTTTTCCGGTCGCTGAATAATTTTCTTCAGCCTTATTCAGTTGCCGACTCGTGTTAGCTATCACGCGTTCCTGTTGATCAATCGTCTGTGTGAGTACCGCTCCGAGACCAAAATCGCTGGCGTCCGTCTAAAGAAAAAGTTTTCAGCAAAATCCGGACAGGCCAGGACCGGTGTGGTAGTCAAGCTATGTTTGAGGGTCTCTAGCGCTGCCTGTTGTCCTCTCCTCATGACCATTTCCTAGATTTTTTTTAATAAAGCGGTGATTGGTTGCACCACTGTAGCGCAATTCGGCACGAATCGTCGATACCAGGAGGCCATGCCCAGGCAACGTCGCAACTCCTTACAATTGGTTGGGCCTTCAGTTCCGGATTCGGTTCTACTTTGGTGGGGTCGGTTTTGAGGTATATAAGCTCCTTCTGAAAAAACAAAACACTTCTTACGATTCAGCTTCAAGTTGGGCGCTCTTAAACGCCTGAAGACTTCCTTCAAATTTGTCACGTGCTGCTCTTTTGTCGCTCCATCACTATTATATCATCCAGATAGGCAAATGCATGCGGCTCCATATCTGATCCGATGACCGTATCAAAAGCTCGTTGGAATGTCGCACACGGCCGAGTGCAAGCCGAAGGGCATTGCACGCCACTGGAATACCCTCTACCGGGTACCGCAAACGCTGTACACTCCCGACTATCGACAGCCATGGGAATTTCACAGTAACCGTGCTTGAGGTCGAGAGATGTGCCGTGCGTGTCTTAATCGCTCCAAATGTGATTAATCCTGGGACGGGGTATGCATCTGGCAGGGAATGTGCATTGAGTTGCCTATAGTCGATTGCACATCCGCCACTCGCCTGTTTTCTTTTTAACCAGCACGATCGGGCGCTGTGTGGGCTGTGTGAGGGCTCTATCGCACCGGCTCGCAGCAGCTGTCTACCTGCTCGTTTATCACCTGTTGCATCGCAGGTTTTTTAGGGTAGTACCTCTGCTTAATCGGCTTGTCGTCCTTCATGATGATCCGGTGCTCGGCTACGTGAGACCCCCCGTGACAGCGTATCGCTCACCAAGAGAGCCAACTTCCGCTTTCAGTATTTCCTTTATCTCTAGTTCCAAATCCTCTGGCCACTCGTTTTCTTGGTTTCGACATTTTCCACCGGGTTATTGCGGGGCCGGGTATGACGCACCCTCCTACCTCGCCGAACCGTTGTACTCCCACCGTTGTTGCGTCCACGCTGTCTCCTCGAACCGTTCCCACGACGATGTTGGGCTGAGGTGCCCAAGGGGCAGTCTTCACCTGCCGTGATCCGCCGTCCTCCTCGGTTTTGCTCACAACTGGTCACGTCCATTAGGACCTGACCTCCTCATATATCTGGTACATCCACAGCTTCAAACAATTAACCTAGCATTGCCAACTCGATGGGTCGTCCCCACCCGGCACAAAAGTCTATCCCTAGTATAATGTGTTCTAGCATCGAGGGCATCACGAGCATACATCACCGTGACCTCTGTCCCCGCTAGACCAAACTTTTACCCTCAATAGCTTCTTTACCTCCAAGGGGACCATCGGCTAGGCGAATATTCGCGCAGGCGTCCAGCATTTCGCCCCGATGGTCACCGTGCGTCGAAAATTCCTCACTACTACAACTCATAGTCGACCCTGTACTACTGTCGCAGTCGCTACTGGTCCCCCGACTCGTAAGTAGGGGACTATCCGCCCGTCTTCCACTCTTAAAGGGTTATTGATAGGTCGGACGGTTCACGTCGGCCCTCATCGGGCCCGTCCCGGATGGTGCGACATAGCGTTCCCCCCGTGACTGTGACAACACTGGCAGGTGTATGGAACCTGGGCCCCACACTGCCGACAAAACGGTTCCCGTGTATTGGGCAACCTTGGCAAATGACTCTCTTGCGAACGTTGTAGCATAGCCTATCCCGCATAGAGCCTCGACGCTCTTGGCTGATCATCCGGTTGTTGGAATTACTACCATAGGCCCGAGCGGCTGCGTATTCCCACGTTACCCTGGACCCTTGGTGGGGTTGCGTCCGGAAATTTTGGTGGGGTCTACCTCACCGGTAATCGTCCGGAAATAACCTAATACACCCGGTCCTACCCCGTGCTGCACGCATCGAGGACTTGTTGACTCACGTTTCGACTCGGCCTGCCATTGGTTAGCTGCGCCAGAGAGGAGAAGTACCCACGACTAATGTAACAAACGGTACTCTGGTGCCAAATTCGCGTATACCCTATGCAATTCTTGGTCTGCCATGTACCCCGCGTGGTCATCATACCGCAGCTCGAGCATGTAGTCCTGAACCGGCTCGTTAGCATGTTGCCGTCGTGCCCGGACACTGTTTGCTCACAGGTCGAAATACTGTGGGCGGTAGAAGAATAGAAAGAAAAATCCAGAATCGGCTTTAAATGCGCCCAAGTGCGTCCCTGAGCCTACTTATAGATAGCCACATCGCGGCCTTCCGTGAGCAAGCCTCGCTCATTGCCCTCGGCAACCGAGTCTAAGCTATGTAGTATGACAACGCCCTGTCCTCAATTGCCTCCAGAAAAACTAATGGGTCGGTGCAACATTGAAAAGGTGATACTCCCACTTCGGACTAGTTCGGGGCGACCATCCCGTTCCTAGGCGGTACTATAGCTTAACTAGAATTAGATGGGGGTTAGCTGTTCACCGGGGGATCTCTCCCCGGAGCCAGAGGCGACCCTATCGTGTATCGGGGGTAATGCTGTCTTTTGTGGGGAAAATTCATTATAATCGTACTGTCGGAGGGCGGAAGACAAGTGTCCCCGTGCCACCGGTCTGATGATTGGGATTGCGCATCTGATCAGATTTCTGTCGGGTTTCTATTCCTCCAACAGAAGTGGCAGCAGTCCGGGTGGCGACATGGGTCTTTACGAACCGCAACTCCATTCCGCTAACCGGGGCCATAATCGGTGGTATGACCACCTTGCATTATGACTGTACATACCAGCGCTGGTAGTCAGTACCGTGGCAAACTTTCCCAATCCGAGCTCCCGGACGATGTCCCTAGATCCTCTTATAGATATTTGCGTTAGACCATTGCACACCACACAGGGTTGCTGCTTTCTCACGACCTCCACTCGGCGGGCTCGTAGTCTTGGGTTTCTCCATCTAATCAAAAAAGAAAACCGAACGCAGAGAAAAAAAAAGCAAAATTCCGTCTCGAGCCGTATCGTCCCTCTGTATATAGTCGCGGTCGGTTACCGTTTTTGTAGACGAAATTAAACAAATTTTTGGTTCTTCCACGAACTCTGTCTTTTGTTCCCGGTGTAAAAAAAAACCCTTTTAAACTTAGCACTTTATAAGCTCGACCGCGGTTAATTCTTTTATTCCCCCCCCCCCGAAAATTTTAAAAAAAAAAAAACAATTTTCCATCCAACGGTTTATAACAAATTTAACTGGTTAATTTTTGTTTTTGTGTTTTTTGCAGTGTCAATAAACATTTTTTTTTTTTTTGGTTAAACTGGTCACTGTTTATTGCGATTATTCTATTTTATTTGCGAAATTAATTTTATTTATTTTTTGAGAGTGTTAATAAAATATTCCTGTTAATGGTCACTGTTTATCGCCCCCCCCCCCCCCCCCCGGTTATTTTTATTGTATTTTGTGATTTTATTTAATAACAAATAAAAAACACAATGCCAATTTTTGTTTTTTCGCTGTTACGCTTACACGCGTCGAGGGCCCACTGTACGGCGACCTTCACGTTGACTCGGTACTCGACCAGAACCGATGGGACAACTCAGCCACGCGAGAACTAATAGTCAATTTTATGGTTCGCGGGTCGACGACCACCGCCAGCGGCCTGTACCCAGCTACTGTTTACGCCGTTAGGTGACGCGCTCACACACTTTGCCGACACTTTCGGTGCGCCGCAGGTGTTCACTTGTGCACAGCCTCGAAACGACGAACCGCTCGTTGATCGGTGTGGCTTCTTCCACCGTCAAACTTCGTTGGCCACCGCAAATGTTTCTAAGGCAATGGCGTCTCATCGGACGCGAAACAGTCTATTCTATTCGGCCACTTGCCTTACGCCCGTCACTGTCGTTGGTTCCGGGACGGATTGCCACAAAACTACGCTCGAAAAAACCGTTTTCGCTGGCCACTTGTAAAGCAGGGGGTATCGTCGGGTATAACCCGCACTTCACTTTATGCACTGTTCCTTCCAACATTGCTGGTGGTGATATTTCTGGGGCTTTAATAACAGATTATACCCACACCTGTGCACTTTAGGGTCCCTGCTCGGGCCGCCACGTGTAAAGGAGTAGTAGTAATTTAGCCAGGGGTTTATAAACTCCGTCTGGCCAGGTACACCACACAAGCAGATTTATGTTATTTTGGTAGGGATCTATAACGGTCGCGCGGTTTTACAAAGTTGGAAAGGCGGAAACCGCTGGAGTCGGACCACCAATACGACGGCCGACACCACTCAGCGGCCAGAGTATAAAAACGACTCGAGCTTGACTCGACGTACGCGCGTGTATAAAAACCAAAGAAGAAAAAACCTAGGAAAGAAAGAAAAACACACAGCAATGCACTTCCTGGGTTCAAGCGGACTTTACCTGGCGACCAATGTATTCAGTTCCCTATAACAGAGTATTTGTACGAAGAAGAAACTTAAACCTAATACAGTATCTATAAGTATATATGCGAACTACGGTCGAACTATCCCATCCTTGACCTGTATCTTAACCAAACTCTAGCTCGTGGCTGCGAACACCCTATCTCAACTTTGCTGCTGTTTCTCGTTAACTATTTTTTTTCCAAGCATGTGCAGTCCAGCTCACTTTCATCATTAAATCGCAACTCCCATCGCGCGCGTCGGCCCTTCGGCCCAAGTTGCAGATTTTGTCACTCCCTCCCCCCCCCACCCCCCCACCACGCTCGGTCGTGACCGTGCGTGGAATTGGTTGCGAATGCAGCTGGCGCGCTGCATCTTGCGACTCTGCGTTTGGGGCGGGATACGTAATATAAAGGACTTTACGCTCCGTACGTTTACTACGTACAAATATCTTAACGCTCCTTGCGTTTACTTAAATATAAATACTGCGCACTCCTTGCGTCTAACAAAAAGTTATAACTCTAACTTAAACAAACTTGCGACTTAAAAACTATAAATATAAATCTTTGTGAAGGGGCCGACGCGGCCTACTTCACAGTATGTAACAGGCATAAAGACTATATATATTCTTGAAACAGGCATTCCACAGCCGAGACGATTATAGCCATTATCCGTCTATCCGTCCATCTGTAGGAATTGCACGCGGACTCAGAGAATACAAGAGGTTAAGAGACTTCAGATTTGACGATAAGTTCTCTTATACAATAAGCAGCACAAGTTTGCTTAAAATTATCAAAAACTTCTCTGAATTCCGATATACACTTGCAATTGATAACAAAAAACTATCCCTTGAATATGGTAAAACAGAGGGTGAAGTAAGTAATGGAACGATAGAACTTTAAAGACACACGGAGATATCGAATTTAAGCGAGAAAGTTAAGTCAAAATACCGAATTTAAGTATATTGCAAGGTGTCAGGGTATCTTTAGCGGGCTCCCCGACTAGATCATTTACCGTGTTTTCATTATCAGTTGTAGTCACCGTAGTTATTGAGTATCCGTTGAAGTTCCATGAATGATTTTAAAGGACATTAGATCAAAATTATTATGTTTTACGAGTGAAATAAATAAACACATTTTTGGAATTCTGTTGTTAGGCATTTGAGCTTGTTGAGGCTTTGATTTGTTTTTGTGTTAATTTTAGAGCGCTTTAAGAGAGGTGGGAGATTGTTGGATTTATCTTTGGAGTATAGTTTATTTTTAGGTCTACGGTTAGGGTGCGGGTATGGTTGTGTACTGTGATGGTGAGGGTGATGTTGTTCGTATCATTTCTTCTGGTTCATTTGGTCAGATCGATGTGTGGAGAGGGCGTCGTTTTATGTTGATGGGTGTGTGAGTTGTTGTTGGGTGTGTTGTATTGGGGATGATGGGTGTTGTAGTTGTGGATGATTTGGTGTTTGTAAATGTGTAGTCTAGATGGGTTGTAGGTGGGTTCAGCTGTGGGTTGTGTAGGCAAGGTGTGGTTGGGCTTGTGTTTGGTGGTTGTTGTGTTGAATGGTTAGTGTTTTGGCGTCGTAACCGTAAGTTGTTCCGCATGTGACCGTGGGGTTGTGATAATGGTTGCTTTGTGCTTTGGTTGGTTTGTGTTGCATGGTTAGGGGGTGGGTCAGTTGTTCTCGCATGGTGACGTGCGGGTTGTGAAAATGTTGAGTGCGGTTTTGGTCTACGGTTTTTCTGTGGATTAATAGTGTTATTTTCATGTTGTTTTAAACGCGGGGCACTTGCGGCGAAGGGGCTGTGTGGTGGTCGATGTTGGGCTTGCTCGATTTTAAGCAAGCTTTTTGGGTTAAAGAAACTTTCGTTTTCATTAGATGTTTTTCACTCGAGCCGTTTATGATGCTTTCTTATGCATTTGCAGGGGAGCTGTGGGACCAAAACAGAGGCATTTCTGAATCGCCAGGGGTTAGTTGGGATGTATGGGCGGATATGGTAAAATATCGATTTGGAAAATGTAAAAATGAGGTTGAACATAATGGGTAACGATAGAGCTTTTCTGGAAAACTCGGCAAACGTAAGAAACACCGGAGAGAATCTAATTTTATCGATTGAAGTTAAGTCAGTCTACCAAAGTCAATTATACATTAATTACATATTTATTGCAACTGGGTTCAGGTATTTCTAGTCGGGCTCCCGACTAGAGCATCTTCTTTACTTGTTTTGTATGAACGGTGAAACGTGTCGAAGTGTGTTGCGTTTATTCTTATCGTAATGTCTTTTGGTTCGCATCGCTGGTGTGTTGGATTTTACTCCGTAGTTTTTATGTCAGGTGGTTCGTGCATGTTGTTATGTTGGCAGAGCCCGCGGCGAACTGTTGAATGCTGTTGTTTGTTGTTATGGGGTTTTCGTTGCAGTTTGTTTGAAGGTGCTCAGTGGTGTTTGAGTGATGTTTTCTGATTGCGCGGTTGGTGACTTGTTGTAAACGTTGTCTCTACAGGAGGGGTGAAGTGGGTGTAGTGAGTAATAAAAGTAACATAAGGACAAATAAAAATTAATAAATTGCTTGGAATTATAAGAAAACAACAAATATTTAGCAGCAATAATTTTTGAGGGATCGTATTCGTACGAAGCTTTCGCAAACGAAGGTATCCGCTGGTCCGTTTGCGGCAAACGGCAGAAGATTTTTCAAATGGCGAAGGCCTTAGAATTAGTGTTTTTTCTGTTAAGTTGAGGTTGAACCAATTGCAGCTTACACTCACATTTTAGTGGGGGTACAGGGGTAAACTGCATAATTAATGAATACGGAACAAAAAAGGCGGTATGAGTGCACGTGATTCTTCGATATTTCGGGGTCAAGTTAAACGCGAAATTATGTCATTACACTTGGACTCGGAATGGATACGTTGGCCCACCTGGTCGTTCAGGAAAAACCACTTTTAAAAAAAAAAAAAAAAAAAAAAACAAAAACACAAAAAAAAAAAAAAAAAAAAAAAAAAAATAAAAAAAAAAAAAAAAAACAAAACAAAAAAAACAAAAAAAAACAAACCACAAAAAAAAAAACAAACAAAAAAAAAAAAAAAAAAAAAAAAAACACCTTGCGCTGTGTCACTGGATAATAGACTGCAAGGCCGCAGGTGATTTCTTATATCATGTTGCGATCTTTCGTTTCCCCACCAAACGGCGCAGGAAAGGCCGCCCTCCCAAACATATTAAGGAAATCCATTGTATATAATGCAAACCTTAAGCTGTTGTGCTCCCTGAAGACAGATTTTTAATTTAACAACAGAAAAAACAAAGTGAAATCGTTGCAACTAGGGGTTTGAAGCACATCTTGGGGGACATTGAAACCAAGTTCGGTAACTTTAACTTAAAAACTGTGAGAGATATGTAGATTTCCGATTAAAAAAAAAGCGGGGGTTCGGTCTAGGTGGGCGGGAAGTTTAAAATTTTTACCGAAGACCGTTGGGGGGTGGCACAAACTATACTTTCTCACTAAATAGGACTCTCTAGCTCAAAAACTGCGAAAGATATGGAGTTTTCCAATTTGGTATGGTTGGGAGTGGCATGAAAATTTTTGAAGCATGTATTTTTATTATGAATGTTTGAAAATTGCTAAAAACGACTATTTTGTATGAAAAGGGGCAAAATTGACAAGCTTTAGCAATTTTTAAAAAATTTATAGTGTCTGAAAAAGAAAATTTTCTTTTTCAGACACTATAAGAATTGTTTGAAGTCTTTTTGCATCAAAAAATTTTTTGTTTAAGCCAGGGGAAAAAAGTTTAAAAGAAACGTTGACTTTTACAAGAATGAAAAATTTTCAATGGGTAGCTTAATGGGTACAGAAATTAAGACCTTTCCATTGATTCCTACTTGACAATACATTCCATAAAACATTGCGTAGCCTCAAAAATCGTGTCGTACGAATTAATAGTGGTTAGGACTCGTAAGTGTAATTTTTTGCTTTGTGGACACATCTAGTCCTTAGTTTAAGAATAGATATTGAGTGTATTGCACGTGTAGTACAACCTCCACAGACTTCAATAGAAATTCGGCAATAACTGCAATTTCTGACACAAAAATAACGTTGCACAGCGTAATCTTTATTATTTTTAATTTTATGGTACTCAAAAATACGTTAAATAAAATTACTAATGAAAAATAATAAAAAAATGTGTAGGTTAAATTATAAAACTTATAAGCGGACACTGCTTCTTCTAATTATAGTTTTGTAAACGAAAATATTAAAAAAAAATATATGTCCGTTTTTTATGTCAGTGCAACATAAATGTTTTACAACGATATTTTTAATAAGAAATAAATATTTTCATTCAAAAGTTTGATAAAGGGTTGAAAAGCTTATTATAATATGTTTAATTAAGTGGTACGCCGTAGGCAGTATGTCTTTCGCAGTAGGACTACTTAAACGGTTGCATTTTTGTCGACAAAGCTGTCTTTAGGCTTCTTGACATATAAACTTTTTCGTTGAGTTGGCAGAATCGTTTTACATAAAATTGTGTTATCCAAAAAAAAATTAGGTAATTTGTTTTCATTTGACAGCGTTGATATTGTGTGTGTTTTGATACCAAGATCCTTTTGATTAACTCCAGAAACAAAAAGTACTTTTACTTTCAATGAGTTGTGTTCACAGAGAGGTATTAGATAGCCGAGATTCGAAATGAGTTAGTCGTTGCGCGTTGACACTAAGCTTTACAAGAGTCAGAACACAAGAAATGGCTTAACTGTGAAGTATGATTGAGGGTATGAGTTGTCTGGTGGACTACGGGCTGCATATACGGTGTTATGAAGGTTTGTTTGTTGTCGTTATAGTTTATATGGTGTATGATGGTGATGAATATGCAAAATTTGGAGCACTGGAAAATGTTGCTTCCAAGTTTGCTGCAAAATTAAGCTTTTGATCCGTTCGAATTCTGTGACCGTAAGTTGTTTGACTGCTTTCGTACGGGTAATGATGCTGCAGTGAAGTAGATAGTGGTAGAAATAGGTGGCTGAGACTCGTCCTTAACTGTTGATATACTTCGGACTGAATATTAGGTGGGTGATATGATAAAAATTTCTGCATAGGGCCGCCAATGTTAATCTGTTCAGCTGCAATTCCTGTGTCCTGCACGTTTTGATGTAAATAACTAAGTTCTTCCGGATTATGATTTATCGCGGTGTTATTGTGGTGATGATTGTTGACAATTCTAGACATGGATTGTCTCTTAATAAGTAATAGTGTGCAATCTACATCACATTTTGTAAATGATTCCGTACTTGCAGCAGCACCAATAGCGCACCAAAGCACAATGATAGATGAATCACACAAAAATTTTTTGTAATAAGGTTATACCAAGGGTACCAAAGTGGACGGAATGATGGAACTATCAACAAAATAATACAAGAGAATAAAAATACATACAGAATACTACTCAAACATGATGGCGTCGACGAATTTAAGAGAACGGGAGAGTTAAGCATGTGTGGGTATAGCTTGTAGTGCCTAAGCAACATACGGATTGAGCCCGACAACAAACACAACAGAAACCGCTACGACTCGTAAAAGCGATTGACCAAAAATATCACAAATCACTGAGTACGGTAATATATAAACACACTGAAGGAAAGAATTAAGTATTCGCAGCTTAGCGCGTGAGAAGTGCGAATGTCCGGCATTTCTGAAAATGGGTACTGAAAGATTGAATAGAAATATGTACGTTTAATCTTTTATAATCGATACCGAGGGAAAAGGTATATTGGTGTTGTGCAATGTCCGCATGGTGTCTGTCGTTTGTTCCGTCTGTCCGTCACATCTCGTGTGCAAGTTTTTTCCCCCCGTTAAGCTAGAGGACTGAAATTACCAAGTTATCTTACTATGGGACCATTAGTAAAGTAAAGAGTCAGGATTGGAATTC
>JARNME010000014.1:0-7500 GCA_030179655.1 Scaptomyza flava
TTTTCGTTTACAATCTCTCATTGAATGGTTCTTACCTAAACATGCAATACATAGGCGATTTTTTGTAATATGTTCCCACCTTTTGCCAATATCTAATTTTTTGAATTTGTCACAATAATTTACATAATGGTCATTTACTTTACATAAATTACAAAATTTAATCGTCTTTTGCTGAGGCGATATACTAGAAATTGTCAATGTCGATTCTTTAGATTTGTTTTGCCCAAATCCTAAATACTGAGCGGCATTAGCCTTTTTTTCCAATCCATTTATTTAAAAGAAATATTTTTGGGTCATTACTATTGGATTCTTGATAATACTGTATAAATGCAATTCTTTGTGACAAAGGCAGTTTTTCAATCAGTTCTGTTACTAAAGTGGGATTTCTTAAATGATCATTTTCCTCTAGTGATGATAAAGTATGAATTAAATTTGTAATAAGATCATTTAACTTAATTAACCTATCCATTTTCTCGTCTTTTATGGGTGGAAAGTTTCTTACTTGTTCTAGTATGTGGCGTATAATGTGAGCTGGATCACCAAATCGATCTTTTAATATATTAATTATTATATCCACATTTTGCGGTAATAGTAATAGAGCTTGAACTGATTCTTTAGCTCGACCTGTAAGTGATTTTCTTAAACGGTTTATATTATCGTAATTAGTAAATTTACAAATGTTTGTACTGTTTGTGAACTCCGCATAAAAAATTGGCCAATCCATTGGATCGCCTGCGAATACTGGTAGCTCTTGTGTTATAGTTTGTCGTGTCATTAATGTTTCAATATAATTCTGATTGTTATTATTATTTACTTCTAACATTGGCGGCTGTCCGCTTACCCACTCACGTGTGTAATCCAACTTTTGCTCGTGCTTATGTTGTCCATAGTCGTCATCCGGAATAGATTCATCTTCCAGTTGTGCTCGTGCCAGTTGCTGTCGCAGATTTAACTGTTGCTCCTTGAATTCCAGTGCTGTACGTTGTTCTTGGAGTTGTTGTTGCTCCTTTAAAAATTGTATTTCGCATTGAAGCTGTTGCACTCTTTTACCCGAACGCTGTGATGTCCGCGATTGTGCGTCGTCGTCTTTTGCACTGTAGTTACACGGCTCGGTATGTTGCTGCTCTAGTTGCTTTGCTTTCACCATCTTCCTGGTTTGCATCATTGGTGTTGATGCCTGAATCACCGTATTGTCGCATGGCGAGTCAAATCCATCCACCAATGTTTTTTCGTTCACAGGTGTCGCCTGTAGTTGTTTTTTTGATTTTTTGCGTGGCGCCATGATCGCTGTCTACGATCGTCGTTGTGCATGCATGTATACCCAGTCAGTTTCGTATACACACATTTACAGTATTTTGCTGATCAAACGTCGTTGTCTGCGTGTGCATGCATGTATACCAAGTCAATTTCGTATACACACTCACAAGCGTATGTATGTATGCTTAGTCAGTTTTGCATACACACACACTCACAGCACTTTGTCTGATGCAATATCGTTGTTTTGCGCGTCACTTTTCCGAAATGTAAATTTAGGTGGACCATTTTACCACATGCCAGTCAAATAGCTCGAAGGACCATGTTGTTTCTATTACCTGAGACACAAATATATTACTATCCGGCTCGAAGGACCATGTTGTTTCTATTACCTGAGACACAAATATATTACTATCCGGCTCGAACGACCGGTTTCTCATTTGTCCCGTATCCAAACTTCCAGATACATGATATTTATATTTTAATAAGTCAGCATCTCAGTTATTTTCATATGTTTATTCTTTATTTTCAAACGATGGCTTATATTTTTAAAGATTAAAATTAATACAAATTCAATGGCATTCGCTTCCGTGTTGTTGCCGCGAGATCAAAAATTAGAAGAGGAAGAAGTCTCTTGGACTATCGATTATCGTGCTTAAATTTAACATTATCGATACTATTACTTCAATTCATTTAATATATCGAGTAAACCAAAATACATTCATGTGATCGTCTCTGATCATTGATAACAAAAAATGATAAAGAAACTTAAATTAACATATCTTCATCAACATATATTATAGCAGTAATTACAGCACTTACTTACCATTTTTTTGAGACATAATTAAATAATTTGATAATTTATATATCTTAGTTGTGTACTTGTATGTGTTGTTTACATTAGCACCAGTGGTGACAGTTCAAATATATAACCGATTATATACTTAAATGGGCAGCACTTTTGAGTAAACCGAATGTATATCGAGTAAAAGCAACTGCATCCAAACATAACTCAACTTTTTGTCACCACTACTTTTTGTATGGGAAAAAAGCTGCTTGTTGCCCTTAACGCACTAACTCAAATAAGCAGTGCCAGTGTAAGCACCATATAAGTAGCACAATGTTTGAAAATGATTTGAATAAACATCAGCCGGTATACATATTCTACAAAATGACGTCACAAAAACAGCTGTATCATGCAATATGGCAAGCAGTCGTCAGCTGGTAACCAGACCTTGTAATTATTAGACCATGAGTTTATATAAAGCGGTGTCTAGAATATCGATGTACAATTCTCTCGATGTAATTTCACATTAGAAGTTCAGGCAAAGCACAAAACTGACAACTATGTATGTTGTTTACATGCAATTGGCACGTAAAAGCGTTACCAGCAGCAACTTTTTTGAGTTGTTCAACTTTTAATTTTGCTGCAGTAGGTACATAAATCAGCTGCTGTTTTACATTAAGCGGCTCACCACTGTTTGCAACTGTTTTCGGCAAGCAGTTTTCATAATGAATGAATGAATAGTTTATAAATAATCTTAATAATTTAAAACAAATTTTTTTTTTAAATTATTGCTGGGCAGAACGTCTACTGAACATCTTTAATAATGCCGTCTTTTTTCGACGAAGTAAACATGTACTTGCAGAGTTAAATAGATTACAATTTGATTCGAACTGAAGCTGTAGGGGGGGGGCAGCTGCCCCCCCTGCCACTACCTAGTTACGCCCCTTCACTCTACACTCGAAAGTCCGCCGACGTTATGCAAAAATGGAACATTTGTTTTAATGGTTCTACCGACTGATTGGGAGTCGAGGAATTTATTTATAGAGTAAAGTCCCTTACGGATGAAACGTTAGATAGTGATTTTACAGCTATGTGCAAGAAAATGCTGGTACGGTCTACCGATAAAGCCCGCGATTGGTATTGGAGATACCATAAGCAAGTAAAACTTATAGTTTGGTCTGAAATTTGTGATGCCCTTCGTCAGCAGTTTAAGGACTATCGCTCAGATATTATGAGTATGGAGTTAATACGATCTCGCAAGCAAAATTTTGAAGATACGTTTTCAGTCTCTTATGAGAGCGTAGCCTCCATTATTGATAAATCTTCTTGTAAGATTTCATAAGATGAGCTTATCGAAATTTTAAGAAATAATTTGTTGCCAGACACGCGTCAAAAGCTTTTGTTCATTCTGTTCATTCTCTTGGCCACTAACGTCGTTTAGCACAGATGAGTGAGAACATAGTATACGAGCTCAGCGGTCGCACTGATAGCCCAAGGTGCACCAACAACAACTGGCTGCGCCCACAAAACTAATCACAGATGTTGTTACTCCACACTATAGTAGTGCCCCAGTGTCTCTTGAGCAAACTTGGTTGCCTTCAGCACAGGCCTCTGTAGTTGATGCCGTTCCGCTACTTCATCAATCCTACGAATTAACAAGTAAGAAGGCTCTAGTCGGGAGAGCCCGACTAGAAGATACCCTGAACCCAGTTGCAATAAATATATTTAATTTATATAAGACTTTGGTATACTGGCTTAGCTTCCATCGATTAAGCTCAATATCTCCGGTGTTTCTCAACCGATTTGGACGAAATTTTCAGAAAAGTTCTATCATTATCCATTACTTCAACCCTCATTTTTAGATTTTCCAAATTTTATTGTTATCGATATTATGTGTATATCGGAAACCAGAATAGTTATCGATAATTTGAAGCAAACTTTTTCTGCTCATGGTATAGGAGAATTTAAATACAAAATCAGAAGTCTCTAGCTCTTGTAGTCTCTGAGATCCACGCGTTCATACAGACGGACAGACGGACAGACAGACGGACAGACGGACATGGCTATATCGTCTCGGCTGTTGATGCTGATCAAGAATATATATACTTTATAGGGTCGGAGATGCTTCCTTCTGCCTGTTACATACTTTTCCACAAAACCATTATACCCTTATTTACCCATTTTATGGGTTAAGAGTATAAAAATTATCTTGTAGTCAATACCGTCACTAAAGCAAAAACTTATTTTAGGTCATGATTTTTGGAGAATATTTGAATTAGCACCCAATGCAATTAGTACATTAGATATATCCCCCACAGCCAAAAACTTGTTGAGTGAGAACGCATATTCTTTGAGCCCTCAGCAGCTTCAACAACTTGCTGTTGTACAAGCATTATTTCCGGATGCTTCGGACAGACTTGGTCGCACTTCGTTAATCGTCTTAATAGCCTTGCAGTAGAGAAGTTGCTTTATTTTAAAATCGATCGAATGTTACAGCTTGAGGTTATAAAACCTTCAGTAGGCCCTTGGAGTTCTGCCATGCGTTTCGTAGTTAAGCACAACAAATTCCGCCTTTGTCTAGACGCACGAAGGCTTAACGATGCTACGAAAAAATATGCTAACCTTTTACCCAGTATCGTTGGTATTTTCTCTCGACATATTAAGTTCAACCCTAAATCTTGACCGTTAAGCGCATTAACCGTACCCGGCCGTCCGCTTTATCAGTTTAAAGTTATGCCGTTTGGTCTGTGTAATTCCCCGTCAACCATGTGTCGCCTCATGGATGAAATTATTCCGCCTGATCTTGCGTCTTTGGTTATTGAGATGATCTGTGCATAATGTCTGAAGATTTTCCGACCCACTTGGCAGTATTAGTTCGACAAGCAAAACAATTTCGTAAAGCTAATCTCAAGCTCAACTTAGCCAAAAGCCAATTTAGTGTAACCAGTGGAGTATATCTTGGTTATGTGATTGGGAGTGGTGGAATTTGTAGGGATCTTTCAAAGATATCCTGTATAGTTGATTGGCCAGCTTCAAAGAATTTAAAACAAGTTCAAGGATTTCTAGGAGTATGCGGATGGTATCGTCGTTTCATTAATAACTTCGCTCATCATATTAGTCCAATTACCGATTCATTGTCCACAAAAAGTAAAGATGAGCTCAGATTTTTGGGGGTCGTTGCCAGCTATCTTCGTACGAAATTTGGTGGCTCTATCTCAACAATTCTGAAAGGTACATGTATTCCCGTTTGTGACGAAGCGTTGGGCGGCTAGGGCAGCATTAATAGGCGTGGCATCCAAACTGTTGATGCAGTTGTTGAGAAATCGTCATTACCTATCTTAGCACCAAATTTGGTAGCTAAAGCTAAAAAATGTAAGAGATATAGGCTCTTCTGATTTCAGAATGCGGGGTAACGAGTATAAAAAGCTCTGCATATTCATTAAAGCATTATAAATAAGATATGCAACAACGGCGTTCAAGCTTTTCTGCATGAAGCGTTTGCCCTACATAAGTGCAACGCTGTTTTATTTTTTCCTCTTATGCTCATCGGTTTTATGTATAAAGTATAATCTCCACGTAGCGCCGCATGCTAGAAGTCTCGAGAGTTTAATCGGACGCAGTACGCAAAGTCAATAAAGGTTAGTAAGAAAGTTGTGCTAAAAAGATTTTATGTAGCTATTTGTGCAAAATAATAACTTAAGCGCAGATCGCTTCGTGTGCATGTATGTATGCCCAAAAAGTTAATATAAATCAAAACCAACTCTATGTGCCACTCCCACTTCGTTGTCTAATCTGGACATATCGACCTCTATCGAACCGGCAAAGAGCTTGCTGTCCACTTTTTTGTGCAGTGAACAATAAAAGGTATGCCCTGCAGTGAATATTTTGGCGTTAAAAAATTCGCTAATTAGTTGTTATTTTGCCTTTAGATCACCGGCTGACTTATGTCCCAGAAACTCTAAAGTCCATATCAATAGATTTCGCCTTGCAAACGGCCGCCCTATCTTGGTTTTGGCCACATAAATTAGCCGACCCAAAAGATGATTAAAGCAACATAAATAAAACGCCATAACCAGCAAACATTAAGTTTTAGAATCTCTTTCTACTGCCGTTGATAGCCTCCGTCGGAGAAGCACATGTGCGCGAAAACTTATCTAAGCTTTTTAATTCAGTTGTCTTGGACCGCTATCCAAACGAAGTTTCGATCGTCCGCCAAAAGTTTCACTTATGTTTTTTGCTTTTGCGCGCTGAGTTTGTGTTTGTAGGACATGTACATATTTATACTCGATACCGAAGGTATGAACGTATGAACGCAACTTTTTTCTACACCCTTCAAGCTAGAGACTTGAAACTTTGCAATTCTCTTTATCTATGGGATAGTAAATTAAAGTGCCAAGATTGGGGTTCTACAATAACTGGGGGGCTAGCAAATTGATAAATTCGATAACTCAAAACCGATAAATCTACATATTTCGTACATCCTTACAGCTATAACTACCAAATTTGGTGAGAAGATAACTACTATCAACCCCCAAAAAACTGCATTACATTTTAAAGTCAAAAAAGTCTATATCTCCCACAGTTTTTGAGCTATAGCCACCAAATTTAGTGCCAAGTTAAGTGATGATGACCCCCCAAAAACTGCATCAAAAGTTTGGATGCCACGCCTAACGATACTGCCCTTGCCGCCCCCATCCACCCCAACGCTTCGTCAAAAACGGGAAAGCGTGTATCTTCCAGAGTAGTGGAGCTAGAGCCACCAAATTTGGTAGGAAGATAGCTAGTAACGTCCCCCAAAGAACTGCATCAAAGTTTGGGACCCGCGCTCACCCGTTCCGCCCCCAACCCTCCCGGATTTTGAAATTAGAAATAGCTATATCTCCCACAGTTTTTAAGCTAGAGTCACCAAATTTTGTGCCAAGATAGGTGATGATGACCCCCCAAAAACTGCATCAAAAGTTTGGATGCCACGCCTACCGATACAGCCCCCCTTTCCACAGCTCTTACAAACTTTGAGCTAGAGTCACCAAATTTGGAAGGAAGATAGTTGGTGACATCCCCATCTGCATCGGAGAATCTTTAAGGCAGCGTACACACCTGCCCCTTCCGTACACCTTTGCAATCAGGCCTCTTTTTACCTGTATTACTACTGGTATCGAGTATGCCGCAGTCGGTTGCGTCCGACTGCAACGTTTCCACTTGTTTTACATGCTTTTATTTAACTTGACCTGTCTGTTTGTTTGTCTGTTTGTACCGGATTCTTGTAATCAAATTTTCACCAAGTTCCCGACACGCTAGAGCTCTAAAATTTTCACCAAAGATGTGTTTCAGATGACAATACATGTTTTTAAAGTTTTTGGCATTATAAAATATGTTATATCATCTAAAAACCACGAAAACCTGTTTTTCCTTTTGATTAACTTACTAATTTGAGTAGTTAGATCGACGAGCTCTGGTGG